>CAUYTI010086905.1:0-40926 GCA_963575145.1 Galago senegalensis
CATTACAGCTCACAGCAACCTCCAACTCCTGGGCTTAAGCGAGTCTCCTGCCTCTGCCTCCCAAGTAGCTGGGACCACAGGCGCCCGCCACAACGCCCGGCTATTTTTTGGTTGCAGCCGTCATTGTTGTTTGGCAGGTCCGGGCTGGGGATTCGAACCCGCCATCTTAGGTGTACGTGGCTGGCGCCTTAGCCGGTTGAGCTATAGGCGCCGAGCCAGAAGTTTATATATTCAAGGTGCATAAGGTTCCTAATTCAAAAATTACTTAGGGAAATTCATGATATTATGAACCTCACTATAGTACATATTCAGTAACCAGATCTCGTTTTAGTTACTAATAATTGGGATTCCCTAAGTTTATCTATTGTTCAGCAGATATTTATTGTGGATGTACTATGTCCTGGGTGCCTGGCTGTACAATGAATAGTCATTATTCTCAAGGAACTCTCGTTTTCACATGGAAAATCAGCACATGAATATGTTTTAAAGTGACTGTGGCAACAGAAGTCTTTATAGAGTGGTACTTAAGTAGCGACAATTATAGGACTTGCTTTACTAAGAGGACAGGGAAAGGCTTTGCAGAGATCTGACGTTTGAGACGCATCTTGGAGGAGTTTACTATTATGTGGAGGCTGGACACCAAGGAGAAAGGAATTCCAGCATCAGGGAGCAGCATTACAAGGACGTAGAGAAATTACATTTGAAAATCGTGTAAATGTAGGGAGACTTCCACAGTTCCGTATAGGCTGAAAATCTAAATCCACTTAGAATGCGATTGAAGGCAGTAGGGCAATTATGTCATAGTGAAATCTTTTTGATGATTAGCACAGACCTTTTAGAGCATAAAGAGCAAGAAATAGACTCATGGTGCTCAAATATTTATTCTTCTTTGCTATCCCACCATTGTAGTTTAGTGGAAAAATGAAAGTTTTGGAGCCAGACAGACGACTAGAGTCTGGGGCCTTACTAGATGTAAAACTGTGAGAATATTTATCTTGCAGGGTTGTTAGGAAGACAGAAGGAAAGACTGTTTATACCGCTGACAGCACGGAGCCCAGCACATAACACGTACTCATTCCACTGCTCAACGCATAATGTGTTGGGCGCCTAATGGATGTGGCGCTATTGTGAATGCCGTGAGAATACGAAGTAGCCACGTATGGTGCTGATTTCACAGGGTGGTATTCTAGTAGGCTGGAGAGATGTCTCCTAGGAAGTCAGGTTGGATACCTGACAAGTGAAGACAGGGAGAAAAAGAGTCCAAATGAAGGGCCTTCTGATCACAGTGAGACGAGTTTGAGAATGGAAAGAAACCCGTGTGCTGGGCAGGAGGACAGCTGTGAGCAAATGAGAGCAGGGCACGAGGAGACCCACCAGCTGTGGACACCCAGAAAACTTGGAAACCAGAGTAAGGAGTTTGACTTCTATCCCAAGTAGGGATAGAAGCAGACCAGTAACATAATTTGGTGAATAGAGCCAGAAGGTCACTTCAGCTATATTATCTGTGTTTTGTAGCTTGACGCACATTGCCACGAATATTATGTGGCACTGTCTCCTATGGAGGAACCAGTGGTCATTTCTGTTTGTAAGGTAACTTGTTGAAACAACCAATAACAAGCCTGAAGAAAATAGTGTGATTTGATTAATCTTTTGTAAGATACAGCAATATTCCAGCCAGTCCTCGAAAGAGAAATCTTTGCTAGAACAAATGGTTAAGTCTGAGAAGATGTCACTGGATCTCAAATACCATTATTTCTGCAGGTTGAGAAATAAGCTTAATTTCAATCTCTTTGGGTTTTGTCTTTTTCTAATATGAACCCCGCAGTAGAATCAATTGGGTGATTCTCATTTTGTTTAATGATGCCCCAAGGATCCAAACATTTGATTCACTTTCAAAAAGGATAGGCAATTACAAGAAGCACTTTCAGTTAATTTATTCAAATTTAAACTGGCACTATTTCTGAGATAATTTGGCGATATTTGGTAGATAACTCTAAAGGGATTAATTTGAGGTCATGACAAAGTATCTGACCATAATTTGATTTACTAAATATTTT
Organism: Galago senegalensis; assembly: GCA_963575145.1. Lineage (NCBI taxonomy): Eukaryota > Metazoa > Chordata > Mammalia > Primates > Galagidae > Galago > Galago senegalensis. The sequence continues at coordinate 2,058 of CAUYTI010086905.1, forward strand.
AACTTGATCTGGCTGTTTCTAAAAGGGCAAATATACTCTTACTTCTAGGAAGAGTAATTTTTGGATTTTTCTTCTCATCCTTTTCCATTAATTAGCATTCAAACCAAATTGCTTTTATGAGAGTCAAATGATGGGATAAACCAGTTTATTTGCCTCAGTCCTTTTCTCAACATCAAAAAGTACTATCTTTGTATTATTACAACATGATGAGTTTCTTGGCTACTTTAATTTTTTCTTTGATCTGTTTCTTTCTAATGTAACAATCCTGCAGATGCATGCTTAGGGACAATCATTTTCTATTAGCACTCAGCGTAAGCTCAAACACCCCAGTGTAGGCCTACCAGGAGCAGGAGTAGGTCTGGGCTTCCTATGACTCTTGAGTTTTCACTTTTAGAAATATGTTTCTTTAGGTTAAGGAAGGCATTTTAATATTATCTTTTAACATCTGAATCAGTAAAGTATCTTACTTTGAATTATTTATTTGAATACTTTGACCAGTAGTTAGTTGCTCAGTGGAATGAAAAGAGTAAAAGATTTGATAATGAGATAACAATAATAATTATATGGCCTTGTTGTAGACCATACATCATTTTGTGGGTATTAAGACTCACGATTAGCTTATGAGACAGATATTTTTATTCACGTTTTATATGAAGAAACTGAGCCCCTGAGGGTTGTCCTAATTATACACACACTAAGTCACAGAGCCGAGATTTGAACCCAGTCCTCTGGCTCTGACCACAGATTTTGACCAGTACTTTACACTAGGGGTCACATGGCCAGGTGGAAGGGAGGAGGCAGGGGTGTAGGAGGTCCCTGCAGGAAGCCACACACATCATCAGACACTGCTTGCTGAAGTGGAGCCTGGAAAGTAGGGCGCCCAAGGCTGGAAGGATCTGACGAAGTTTAATAACTAAATAAAGCTGTTGAATAATTCCTGGTTTTAAGAGAGCCAAAATGAGATGCGTAAAACATTGCTAATTCTCAATATCACTAAGATTAAAAAAAAAGTTTCCTTTGCATAATAATGTGTGTCAAAATCAACCCAAAGCCGTTCAAATAAAATTAGAGACATTATTATATCGCATCTATTTCAGTGATGCATCCTTCAGTGAATGAATGGCTTGTAGAACATTGTCACAGAAAGAAAGGCTGCCCGTGGTGTCCACGCCATTAACCAGGAGCCCTCTGTGCTTACTTGCTTTCATGTACGTGGTGAGTGAATGTTTAAAAGGATCCTGTTTCAGCTGGACAGGGCATAACTTAGTGACCAGCCAAGTGAAATTCAATTATTCACCCAAACCAAGTACCTTACCATTTTATTTTGGAATGGGAATTATTTTAGTGTCTGCTGTGTAGAGGTGAAGAGACCGCTGTGACTGGGTGAGCCGGTTCACTGAAATAACTGTGGGCCATGACCTGAGAGGAACCACTGTTTCTGCTTTTCAAGAGAACAAATGAAAGAAACCATTTGATTGATAAAATTAAAAAAAAAATTATTAATTTATACTGTTTGTGCCTTCTTATTCACTAATTAATTCAAACTGTATAGGTCAGATATTTACCACGTGTCATGCATTATGCTATGTCCAGGCTAAACTATCTCTGCATGACTATTTATTTATTTATTTATTTATTATTTTTTATTAAATGATAGCTGTTAGAAAGACGTCTGGAGAATACTTAGAGAACTAAAAATGAATATTTCTGTATTTTTTAACTGTCCATGGAAAACTGGAGGAGGGAAATAAATTATTATTATTTTTCAAAAGTTTCTATCATATAGGTCTTAAAATAAATTTATTCCTTCATAAGAACTTTCTGAATTTCCTGGTTTTAAGTATTCTAGAAAACCTAATCTCTTCTTTAAACATATGAGGTAATGCACATATCAAGCCGAAACAGTGTTTGGCACAGAGTTAAATATTCTCTATTATTTTTTTCTTGGTATTACAGTAATTGCATAATTAAATTACTAAAGAGAACTTCTTAATGTCTGGTGATATGTTTTTTTTTTAATCTTTTTTTGAATTGGTTATTTATAAAAGAATAGCTGAGTAAATGTTGTGGTTACCTTATCTAAATTACACTGGCTTTCTTTGCCTTTTTTTTTTTTTAACTGCTCAACCTGGTAATTGTTGTGCCTTGCTGGAAACATAATTTAATTTCCTTTTTTGTTTGCTTTTCCTTTTGAACATCTCTTTTGACTTTTTTCTTAAAAAATAATACTTCTTTTGGCCGTGCTTAAACTGATAAGTTCTTAAGTATCTTTCTAAATTAATTACTGTCGCCACTGAGAGTTAAAGCAAATAGTCTCTGCGTCTTCTCAACAGAATTCAGCCTCTTCATTTATTCCTACGGAAGCATGAAGTCAAGTCGAGAAGTGGTTTCCACAATGAGTTTCTCTAGTTCTGTTTGTAAATCCTTCCAAAGCCACATTTAATGTTTCAGAGCCACTTAAAATGCGTGTAATGTAGGTAAAGTAACTCAACTTAGAATTTTTTTAATTAAGAAAGGTCCAAGCAATTATGTGGTTGTATTGCATTTCATTTGCACGTAGCAGAGAGTCATTGATAGACAACCTCAGTAGAACTACACCTCTCAAAAAAATTAATCTGCAATTTTTGTCTATGTTATCTATCCATTCTTTTTAATTTTTAATTCTTTTTTTCACCTTCGTGGAAATATAGTTGACAGATAAAAACTGTATGTTTGAAGTGTATAGCTTGATGTTTTGATGTAAGTATACATTGTGAAATTATTGCAACTAAGGTAATTAACATCCATCACCTCACCTTCTTACCATTTCTTTTTTATTTGTGTGGTGAGAACATTAAAAGCTACCTCTTAGCAAACTCCAAGCATACACTATGATATTATTAGCTATCCTCACCATGCAAGACAGAGATCTCCAGAACCGATGGATGTCGCATAACTGGAATTTTGTGCACTTTGGCCGCATCCCCCCCATTTTCCCTTCTCCCACATCTAGAAACTAGAAGTCTAATCTCTGCCTCTGTTTGGTGTGGCTGTGTTTTCACATGTGAGATCGTGCAGTGTTCATCTTTCTGTGTCTGGCCTATTGTATTCCAACTTCATCCATGGTGTCGTGCATCATAGGCTTTCCTCCTTTTATGGCTGACTAACGTTCCCTTGTGTGAGAGAGAGCGAGGGACTGGACAGTGAAGGTCACAAAGTCATCCTAGAATGTGTGCTTCACACCTCACTCTGAACATCACTGTGGTGAATGTGGGCTTCACACTCACTCTGAACATCACTGTGGTGAACGTGTGCTTCACACCTCACTCTGAACATCACTGTGGTGAACGTGTGCTTCACACCTCACTCTGAACATCACTGTGGTGCATGTGGGCTTCACACTTCACCCTGAACATCACTGTGGTGAACGTGTGCTTCACACTCACTCTGAACATCACTGTGGTGAATGTGTGCTTCACACTCACTCTGAACATCACTGTGGTGAACGTGTGCTTCACACTCACTCTGAACATCACTGTGGTGAACGTATACTTCACACCTCACTCTGAACATCACTGTGGTGAATGTGTGCTTCACACTCACTCTGAACATCACTGTGCTCACCTTTGAGGCACTCCCCTTAGGGAGCTATGAATAGAGGCTGGAGCCAGTCCACCCTTCAAAGCAATTTTGAAACTCTTTCTGGAATGACCTTCAGAGCTGCTCTCATAGGAAGGTCTGACAATTAAGTTCATGAACTCATCCTAGAAAAAGTGCCACCTACCTTGCTGATGAATATCACTCAGTCACCTTGAAGTTCTCCTTGGGCTGATCCCCTGGTAACTGTTGAGATATTCAGCTCTGAAGTATGAATTCACAAACTTAATTGTCAGACCTCCATATGATGATGACAGCTCTGATGGCAATTCCAGAAATGAGTTCAAAAATTGCTTTGAAGGGTGTACTGAGCTGGCATCAATGCATAGCTTCCCAAGGGGAGTGCCTTGACAAGACCATAGTGATACCCAGCAATGAATGATATAGCCCTTTTTCTAGAATGAATTTGCAAATTTAATTGTTCATCCTTGTGTGTATATATATACACACATACACACTGTGTATATATTGTGTATATGTATAATTGTGATACACATATATCATAATTTTAAAAACTATCCTCCATAGAAACTTAGATTATTTCTATGTCTAGGCTCTTGTGAATAATGCTGTAGTAAAAACATGAGTGAAGATATCTCTCCAGGGGGCTGGTTTCACTTTCTCTGAGCATACACCCGACAGAGGATTGCTGGGTGACATGGCGGCTCTAGTTTTGATTTTTGAGGAATGTCTATGCTGTTTTCCATGCTGATCACCTGTCCACATTCCCACAGCAGTGTACAGCAGTTCCCATTCCTTCACATCCTTTTAAATACTTTAATTTTTGTTCTTTTGTAGACAGCCTTCCTAACATTTGTGAGGCAGTATCTCATTGGAGTTTGTCTAATTTTTTTTTTTATTAAATCATAGCTGTGTACATTAATGCAGGGGTACAGTGTGTGCCTAATTTTTAACTGGGCTGTTAGTTTTTGTTGTTGTTAGGAGGTGACATCTACATTTCTGTCTGTCAATCCCTGAGGAGATGTGTGGTTTTATTAGAGTCATACCTTCCAGTCATGTGTGCAGGAAACAGGAGCTGTTTGCATGGTGTCTCCCACATCTGCTACGTTGAATCAGTCAACAAGTCCTGGCTATTCCTACCACGAGGCTGTTGTTTCTCTCTTACTCTGTCTCCACTCTTTCACTCTGACAGCTTCTGTTTTAAATTAGGCCATTATGGCCAGGCACAGTGGCTCACGCCTGTGATCCTAGCACTTGTAGAGGCCGAGGTGGGTAGATAGCTCAAGCTCCCAAGGTCAAGACCACCCTGAGCAAAAGCAAGACTAAAAATAGAAAAACTGAGGCAAGAGGATCACTTTAGCCCTAGAGTTGGAGGTTGCTGTGAGCTATGACAGGACAGCACTCTACCCAGGGGGACACTTTGACACTGTCTGAAAAAAAAAATAGTCCATTATTTCTCCTTCTACCATTATAACAACCTTTCTACACGTACCAGCTCTACACTAATCTCGCGGGGTTTTTTTCCTTTCTTTTTTTTTTTATTGAATAGTCTGGGGTACAGTATGGTGTTTTCACAAACAATCCAAAACACTCCCATCAAACTGGTTAACATAGCCTTCACTTAATTTTCTTAGTTATTGTGTTAAAACGTTCATATTCTACTCATAGAAAGATTCATTTGTACCCTTGTAAGATAAACCTCAGAAGTGATCCCTCCAATCCCCCTCCCTCCACCCCTCCCCCTCCCCATATTCTTAGGCTATTTGGTTATAGCTTTCATATAAAAGGTATAAATTAGTTTCATATTAGGGCTGTGTACGTTGGATACTTTTTCCTCCATTCTTGTGATACTTTGCTCAGAAGAGCATTCTCCAGCTCCATCCATGTGAACATGAAGGACGTAAAGTCTCCATCCTTCTTAATGGCTGCATAGTATTCCATGGTGTACATATACCACAGTTTAATGATCCATTCGTGGATCAATGGGCACTTGGGCTTCTTCCATGACCTGGCAATTATGAATTGGGCTGCAATTAATCTCACGGATTTTAATACCTCCATGCCACAGTTAAAATATTTTTCTAATTCATACATGTGTGCACATGTGTATGTGTGCATGTGCCTGTGTGTATGCTCATGTGTATGTGTGTGTGTGTGCATGCATGTGTGTGCGAGCATGTGTGTGGATGTGTGTATGTGTGTGCGAGCGTGGGTGTATGTGTGTGTGCCTCTGTGGATGTGTGGTGCATGTGTGTGTATAAGAATCTGTGTGTGGTGCATGTGTGTATACGAATGTGCGTGTGTATGTGTGTGTGCTGGTGTGTATGTGGTGTGTGTGTGTGAGCATGTGTGTATATGTGGTGCATATGTGTGTATGCGTGTGTGCCTGTGTCTATGTGTGGTGTGTGTGTGCCCTTGTGTATGTGTGCGTGTGCCTGTGTGTATGCTCATGTGTATGTGTGTGTGTGTGCATGCATGTGTGTGGATGTGTGCACAAGCGTGGGTGTATATGTGTGTGCCTCTGTGGATGTGTGGTGCACGTGTGTGTATAAGAATCTGCGTGTGGTGCATGTGTGTGTATACAAATGTGTGTGTGTATGTGTGTGCTGGTGTGTATGTATGGTGTGTGTGTGTGTGTGAGCATGTGTGTATATGTGGTGCATATGTGTGTATGCGTGTGTGCCTGTGTCTATGTGTGGTGTGTGTGTGTGCCCGTGTGTGTGTGGTGTGTGTGTGAGTGAATGTGTATGTGTGTGCACATGCGTGCATATGGTCATATAAATCTATCATGTCATATATAATGTTACCTGTTTTTAAAATAAAACAATGCCCTTTCCATTCTCCAACTTCTAAAACTCTTCTCATCAGCTTCCGTCCGCCTGTGCAGAATGCACCGTCACACCTTCCCGCCTTCCTCTGTGCTGTTCTTTCTGACTGGAAGTACTGTAACCATGTTTTTCAGTTAAAGTTAAAATATACCATGGTCTCTTCTCCAGACTGGCCCCACTTCACACACAGACAGCATCCCCCATGATGATCTGTGTTCTCTCAGATCTGTTTTGATCCTCTGTCACAGGAAACTAGTGAAATTATGTCTCATAATTTACTTGTTGATCTCCCAACTCTGTTCTTCCATCAGAGTTGGAAATCAGGGAATTCGTGTGTGTGTGTGTGTGTGTGTGTGTGTGTGAGTATCCTTTGCTATTTCTTGGGTATACAGCAGACCCAAGATACAGCAAAGACCCTGCTAGCTGAAATTAGGTAGCTGCTAACTTTGTGAGTGAATAGACTTTTTGTGTTAAAGTGTTCTATAAACTACGTAATTCTATATTGTCAGTTTTAATCATTTTTAAAGAATTCCCTCAAGTGAGACCACAGATGTAAATTTTGCAAAGTTGTTTCTGTAGCCAGCTTATTCTGGACGGGGACATCTGTAATTCAGACATCTATTTAAAAAGACATCTCTGTTTCTATACCCAATGAGAGAATTTTTCAGAAACATCCCATGAACTCAGAGAACAAAGGGTGTGCGTGTTAAATGGATCCTCCCAAACCAACACCTGTTCTTCCCTTTGGATTAGATGGTTATATTAAATGTAAGCTGTAATAAATTGAAGACAACTTCCGGAATAAGTGAGCAATTAGAATGTGCCATTTGTTGTGTGATTCTGGGAAAGTGACCAGAAATCCTAAGAGGTATCGTGCCTACGTATCAAGGAGAATGTGTACGGTACCTAACCTCCTTCTGCTGTTTCTTTTTGGGGTTGGCTTATTTTAAGGTAACTTAGTTTCCATGAGTACTTTACTGTAACATTTTAAAATACCTTAGGGTTTTTAGAAAACTTTAAAGTTCAGCAGGTATCTTTGCTTGTATGTTTTTCTTTTTTAATTTTAATGAAATGATGACCCTGGAGAAGAAGGCTGTGCATCACTGTACCCATTTTCCAGATGAGGAATAATGTGTCCAGAAAGCCTAAGTTTTGTCTGAGATAAAGAGCTAGGAAGGTGATAGATGATCTGGATCTACTTTCAGACTAGTTCTACTTCATACAACAATATGGGCTTCTCGGCAGTTACAAGTGCATACAAAAAACAATGGTGGAGATAAAATTGTCACTTCTAAACACGTGCATTTATTGTAAACCCCTAACACTCAGGATATCTTTTACTCATGGCAGCTGCCGGTCACCTCAGTGTTTGTATCCTAAATAAAGGAATCCAGGTGGGATCAAAGCCAGCGCCTTCTGTGTTAGCTTTCTATGGCTGCCACAGAAGTAACCCCAAATTTAGGGGGTTAAAGCAGCCTTATGTCCTTATCTTAAAGTTCTAGAGATCAGAAGTTTGGTAGGGTGTCTCACTGGGCTAACCACCAGCATATCAGTAGGGCCACCTTCCTTTCTGGGGACCCTGGGAGAAAATCTGTTTTCTATCCTCTAGAAAGCACCCACATTTGGGGGCTCATAGCCCTCTTCTCCTGTCTTCAGAGATGGCAACATTGAATCTCTTGGTACCATTTTCCCCACAGTAATATCTTCTCTACTGACCACAGCTAGTAAAAGTTGTTTACTTTTGGGGATTCATGTTAGGACATCAGGCCCACTGGGACAATTCAAGATAATTGCCCCATCTCGAAGTCTTTAACCTTAATTATATCTGCAAAGTCACCTTTTCCATGTCATCTAACATGCTCACAGTCCCAGGGATTAGAAGAGGGACATCTTTGTAGGACCATTATTCTATCTACCATTCTTTCCTATCAAAATAGGTACATCATTGGTTTGAGAAAAAAGAAGGGTTAACTGTATATAGAGGAGGCAATCAACAGAGGGGTTCGTTTCTTACCTGTTAGTGAGTCCAATAGAGTTTGAATTAAAAATAACTTTAGAATTAATTATATAGTCAATAGCATACCAGAGAAGAAAAGTTATGTAAGATAGTCATTGTAATATTCCCTACTCTTAAGGAAATGTCTGTTAATATTAGGAAAGTTCTATTCCATTCTTAAAATTGATGTCTGTTAAAAGTGTACACTCATATACTCCACCCAACATATGCTGACTTAGGAGGCTTATGATGGGACTTAGAAGTCTGCATTTTAACAAGCACATCAAGAGGTTCTGAGGGCTGTGTCCAGCACTTTAAGAATTGCTGCTGTAGTTATTATTTCTCTACCACTGGAGCTACAACAGCTTAATAACTCTCACTGGTATTTGAACTTCTGACTCAGGAGAACATTTATTATTCAAAACTGACATTTTGCATGAGATAGCATAAAACAGAATTTTAATTGAACATAAATAGAATGGTTGGGGATTAGAGAAAAGAATATATTTTTAAACCAGTCTCTACAACTCTTGTATCATTTCAGGATTATATACAATTAAAATGAGTTGAATAATAATAAGTTTTGTTTTTTATTCAAACGACAGTCATTAATTGCCCACTCTACACATAAAACTGGGCCAAGTGTTATGGGAGGATCAAAAGAGAATTCTCAGTAGTCACAACTTTAGAAACTATATCCAGTCTTATGCATTCTCTTTCAAAGCTAATGAGAAAATGATTCTTTTATGTTAATGGGAAAACAAAGTTAGTCTAGCTTGTAAATTACCAAAAAAAAAAAAACACTTGTTTTAATATTGCTGTGTTCAGTTTACAATAATTATAATACAAATTGAAGAACCTTTCTTTTTTTTTTTTTTTTTTGGCCGTGGCCAGCGCCCTGCCCTTTTGAGCCACAGGCGCCACCCTGAAGGTCACATTCTAAGGCTAATGTCAAAGCCCAGACATGAAACTTTCTTGGACAGACATGCTCAGTGGTTCCAACAGAAACAGATTAACTTTTTAATGTAGTATTGAGAACAGTTTTCCAGTACCAAGCTCCATATTGATCGGTATTGCAACCATAAAGGCCTCCTCAAAGATAAATTCGTCTTACTACATTAGCACCTATCATTTTTTTTCGAAGAAAGCTGATTTTAATAAAAAATCAATAACACCCATAAACTTTTTAACAAGATTAAAGAAAAGAGTAAGAAGACAAAAACTATGAATGCCAGTAATACAAGTAGATGATATCACTACATATTCTGCAGCCATTAAAAAGACAGTCAGTGCAGGAACAACTAGAGGCTCATAAATTCAACAACTTAGAAGAAATGAAACAATTCTTCAAAAATCACAAACTACCAAATTCAATAAAATAGATTCATAATCTGAATATCCCTGTAACCATTGGAGAAGTTAAATGTATAATTAAAATGATTCTGTCAAAGAAATCTGTAGGCTCAATTAGTTTCATGGAACATTATATCTAACACGTAAGGAAGAATTAGCACAACTTTTAAACAGTACCTGTCATTTTAACACAGAAATGCAGCCGTACTCTCAGTTCACTTGTGAATATTTCAAGAAATAATATTTAAGTCAATTGAAGGATTTAATATTTGGAAAACAGTATGACGTTTCCAATTGCTATTATTCTTACTTGTTTAAAATTGCAGTTTGGCCAGGCCTGGTGGCTCACACCTGTGATCCCAGCACTTTGGGAGGCTGCAGCAGAATTGCTTCACTTGAGCCCAGGAGTTCAAGGCTGCAGTGAGTTAAGGTGACACCCCTGAGCTCCGGCCTGGGTGGAGAGAGTGACCCTGTCTCAAAAATATTTTTTAAAAAGTGGTTATATTGTTTGTTATCTACTAGCATTCATTAAACACATTAAACAATGTATTTTTAGGATACATCACATATTTCCTTGTAGCAAAATTGAAGTTTTTAAATTGATGATCAGATTGGTTAACTGAATTAACTTTTCTGATTAAACAATTCTAATCTATCCGTTATGCTATTCGAATACACTCTAAATTCCTGGATGTGGCTGAACAGTCCACACCAGGACTCCTGCCCACCCTTCTAGTCACACTGAAGGTTATTTTCCTCCACCCAGCAAGGTTCTAGCCATAACCCGCCCTCCACTATTTATTTCCTTGATGAAGCCTTCCTGGACACAGCACATCCAGATGGGGGGCCCAGCCTGCACGTCCTCATGACCTCACTGCACCTCTCATCTTGCCTGTCTCATGAGTTTGCTGCCTGCCTTGTCTCTGCACCACAAGTTTGTTGAAAGGAGAGAAGAAATTAAGGGAAAGAAGCCCTGTCCTATGCTCTGAAATCACAGAGGTGACTGAGACCAGGTGTCTGACTCCTGTAGCTCACAGAATAATTCTAAAAAGAAATAACTTGTCAGACAAACTAATACCTGCCCACCCACGAGAAAAATTCAATTTAGTTCAAGTTGTGGGGAGGAGGGAGAGAAAGGAGGAGGGTGGCGGAGAATGTGGGGAGGGGAGAGGGGAGGGGTCGGTGTGCGCTCACCTCCTGGGCACAATGTGAGGGAACGTGGGGCACAGCACAACAGGGACCCGACCCAACAAACGCAAATGCTGTAACCTATTATTTTTGTACCCTCATATTAATCTGAAATTAAAAGAAAATAACTTATAAATTAAAGTGTTTGGGGGCACATGCTTCAATAGGGGCATGAACAGAGAACTTGAACATGTAAATACGGGTGTGAATTCCAGAGCCGCCCCTGACCTTCACACTGAGGTTGGCGGAATGTCAAGCCAGATCCAACCCCTTTTAAAAATGATGTCTACAAGCAAATGTCTTCTTCTCTAATAAAGTAAAAGAGTTTGGCTCTTTAGTTTTCCTTTCTGTGAGACTTGGAAAGTGCTTTTATCTCCCTAGTAAGAATTGTACGAATCTCAAGACAACAGTTCGCAATTCCTTCTCATTTTATTCCACATTCGTCTGACGGGAGAGAACTCTATTGATTTTGAATTTTCCCATTTTATTTCTAAATAAAGTAAATTAATCACTAAGTAATGTAACTGCTAATTAACTAATTTAATTTTTGAGTAAAACAAGGACACTTAACATGTGCCTAAGGAAGAATGAGAAAGTCTTGAAAATACACTATGTAGAAACTATTCATTATATTCAGAAATGTTATCATTCAGACCATCGAAAACTGGCCTTACCAAACCATGAGATCGTCTGAATATAGGTTCAAGACAAAGATTTTAAGAGAGAAGATCATGTCTAATATTTTAAATGCTGTGTATTTTAATGTGTTACTGGATTTTTTTAATGTGCTGGTATCCAAAGACAGAAATTCTTAAAAATTATTTGCAATATGCAATGAGTTTGGAGTTACCTTTTCTATTTGAAGTAGAATTATTACTCACCTACAAGTATAAACCACGGAGAGTGTGTAAAATATGAGGATTGAATAGTGAGCATCCGAAACATTTATTTCTTCTATTTAATAAACATTCTGCCCATTTATTAGAATCATGTTTTATGAAATGTGTACATATTTCATTTTGATAGACTGTGTATCCTGTGGCATGCTAACATTTTGCCATGCAGGTACATCAATTTTTTTGGAATTTTATGTGTGACAGATTAAGGATCAATTTTGCAAAGTAGATGATTTGTGTGTGTGAGTTGCAGGGAAGGGAGTGATTTTTAAATTTATTCAAGTAGTCAAGTTTAGGTCTCTGTAAGTTAACAGCTACTCTATGATTTAGAGACCTATCTGCCTTAAAATGATTTTTGTATTCACTTAGTTGAAAGAATAAGAATGGAGCAGACAACCTGGGAAGAAGACAGCAATGATACTGTGTCCAAATGCAGTCTGTATTATAACGCGCTGTTGATTAAAATTTTCTATGTAGTTGAATCACATGGTTTCAATGTGCCTGCCAATTTGAAATTGTGTAAGCACTAACCTAATTATTCTAGCATTTCTATTAGGATAGGTGTGTTACTGAGAATGCCTGTACACATTGTATTATCATAGTTATTACTACATCTAAAGGACAGCCTACCTCCCGAGCTCAGAAAAGGAGTATTGCAAGAAGAAAATGGAAGGTTACTTTAGTATCACTATTTGGCAAGATGAAACAAATCTACTACATGAAAAATAAAACAAATGCTGGTTCAAGCAGGAAGCGCAGTTGTAAAATCAAAACCTCAGTGGCACTGGGTTATCATCTTGCAGATGAAAGTATTAACCTTCTCTTCTTAATCCGCAGAGACTTGTAAAGAACCGGAGCTGTAAGCGCCTATGTAAAAAGGGAAATCTCTGCATGGAGACCGTTTTTAAAGTACTAATGGAGCTCCTGGGGGATGTGTCTTACAGGAGCCGGCAGGCAGAAGGTTCACGTTCTTTTCCAGATTTTTACAGCTGAAACTTAGCAAAGGCAGTCAATTAATAGCACATGCTTTAAATTTCTACTTTCACGTAATCAGGTGTGAATTAATGGTGATTTAGAGGAAAACGCCCACGAAAAATTGCTTACGCCTTGGGCTGGTGCTCTTTGTAAAAAGCTGTCTAACATTTATTTATATGAAAACATGGAACATTTGATGTGATTTTTGCGACCCAGTTTAATTCTTAACTAAAATCTTTGGCGCATTTTGAATTCCATAAAAAATTAATTACTTGAGTCATCTGCTTATTGACATAGTCAAAAGAATAATAGTTCAAACACTGAGGGCTCAGAGCACTGTTTATTTTCCAGTAGATTTAATAAGCTAATTGCCGGCTTTAGAGCTCTTATCTTGCTTAATTTTTAATAGAAAACTTTAAGGTACCGATTCGGCACTTAAAAATTTTATCTCAGGTGTTAGATCCATCCCCAGTAGAAATTTAATTGAGTGCTCTGACCTGTTTTCTTAAGAACAAGATTTGTCAGGATCATCCAACAGTAGAGTCAGTATCCAGGTAATCTCAGTGTCTCCTATAGGCTTGAACCCAGAAAGCCAAAGTCTCTGTAAGGCTTGATTGTCCATCACAGTGGGTAGGATGGCTTACCAGGTGCTGCCTTTGATTCTTTCAGAATCCTGGGATCATGTATTTTTTGCAACTATGAGAATCTCTTATGTTACATATTCTGATATTTACACTACTTCAGTTATTCAATTTAAAAAATGAGAAATATAGACACATTCCAGATATCTTTAGTGCTAGATTTTGCGATTCAAGATAGAACTGATACATTTGTACAAGATTATGAATATTCTTTAATCCTTTAATGTCAGTCTTTTTACATTTGTAAAAATCTATTAATTTGTGTAACAAGTATGAAATGAACGCCTGTGATTCTTGTAAAATATGTTAGGCACAGGGATGTATTTACTTATTAAGTAAAATAGAGAATACTCAATTAAAATATAGTCTATAATAAGAAGTATTCAACACTGGAAAGAATGGGGAAAAGGTTAGTGCTCAGACTGCTGGTGGAAATATAAAGTGTTATAGGTAATTTACAAAAATATTTGGGAGCAAATCATGGAAGTAAAAAAGCATGCGTATTTCCTAGGAACCAGTCATTGACATTTCCTCCAGAAAACTATCTGCTCAAATACACAGGAAGCAATTTCAGTACTTTTATCAGAAATATGTGTGTGTTAGAGAAAATAGGGAAAAACCCAAAAGTCCATCCATCAATAATGACTAAGAAAATCTATTTTGTACCCATACACTGTAATTGCAACAGTTTGAGTGAATAGGATAAAAGTTTGTTTTGATTTGTGAAATCCACTTAATCCCTCATCTGTAAAAGCGATTATAAGAGTCAAGTAATCTATGGATGTGTGTGTTTATATATTTGTAAACGCATTGGAAGGAGTGAAGAAATGTATCCTGGGATTAATAACAGTAAAGTATAGAGAGAAGTGGACATGTGGCTGGTGGCGGAAGTGTAATAATTGTTTAAAAATCAAGATTAAAAATAAAATTCAGAATGTTGAGTTCAATTATACACAGGTAGAAGAAGAGCGGGTAACAGGGAGTGACTCGGTACCTCAAGAACAGGGTCACGTTCGCAGTCCTGAATTCAGCAGTGCTCCTCAGCTCCACGCACAACCCTGTACGTGTTCTCTCCAAAGTGCGTTTTACCAATTTATACCTTGTCAGAAGATTCGTGGAGATATGATAGTGACTTTGGCAAGGCTTCCTGCTCTGCCTTTAGATGTTGTTTTTCCTGACGTCCCTCTGATGTGATGGCCGCTGTGCAGACCCTGCCCTGCCCCACTGCTTGCTCTTTGGCTTCCTCTTTTCCACTTCCCGGAATTTCATGTGTTGCCCTCCTACCAAAAGCAAAGTGTCATTTTGTAATTAAAGTACTAGTCTGCCACTTTCCTCATGAGGAAAAGCCTTTGCCACTGAAGCGCTGTGCCTTGCTATGTGTGGTGCCCACTGAATATCGTACGAGGTGCTGTGGACACCACATGAGCCAGGCGTAATCCCATCGGGGAGAGTCTAATTTGCAGGAATGAGAGAGATGTTGACCGAGAAGTGCACTGACATTGGGCAGATGCAGAGACAGAGCTATGAGAAGAGAACACTGATCTCAAAGGGAGATGGTTTTATGTAGATGATAAGGATGGAAAAAGTTTCATTGAACGGTCACCAACCAGTGGGGCTTGTCAGGGACATGCAAAACAAACTATACCCGACCCCCACCCCCATTGGTATAAAGAGATGATAGTTTAAGTGAGTTTTGAAAGAGGAAGTGATCTTTTTTTCTAGATCTTGAGAAATAAAATTGAACAGCCCAGTCAATGGGATAATATTTGTAAAACCTTAAAATGTTCAAATATTCAGTATCACTAGAAAAAAGAAATCTTGGTGAGCAGAAGAAGTAGAGAGTCCGACTTTTTCTTCATATGGTATAACTGCTAGTGAATATTTTGTTATTACATGTGAATATAAATAAATTGCATAAGTCAGACGTTTTTAAGAAAACCATGTGTGCCATTTTCATAATTCAGTTAAGCAAAGTACAAAATACATAAAGCATAAAATATGGTGTTAATTGTTAAATAAATGTGAAAAATTATTAAGATAAAATTATTGTTTTTACTGTTTCTAAAAGAGTAGCATCCAAGTGATCTCATCACTTTCCAATTTTATTTCAGCATCGATTACAATGTTTCCTTTCCCACTTAGAACTGTAATAAGCTTTAACCATTTTCTTGATTGCTAGTGAGCAAGTATTTTAGAAGATTAAAGAGAGTGGTAATAGCCGAAAACTGTTCTCACTTCTTTTATTCACTCTAATTCTGTATTTAATTGAAAAGTAATGCTTTTCTATTTTGGTTTTCTATTCATAATTGCCGCCTCATGAACGCAGTATGGTTTTTGACACTTATGCGAGAAGCACCGAATTTGTACTCCACATTTACTTAAGCAACTTTCATAACCTGTTGCTACATCAATAGGTGCTATGTGTAGCATTCAAAATTTCAGCTTTTGAAATTAATTTCTAAGCGTCTTTCCAAGGAAGCCTGTCATTCAAATTGATATTCAGTCTGATGTCGGTGAAGCACATCAAATTATGACTAGATTAAATTCTGAATAAGTCATTCCAGGACAATTTTCTCAAATATCTTTAAGCTAAACGCATGTTATTTGCAGAAATAAATAAAATGAAGCTAATATTTAATCACAGAGGGAAATATCTGCGGTTTTTCAGAGTGGAGGAGTCCTCAGTGAGGGGGGGATTATAGTTAGTGTTTCTACCTGAAAAGGTTCCAAACGTGAATGGAAGCACCTTAGAAAACACGTGAACAATTCTGGGGAAGATCCCACTAAGAATACTCTGATTTAGTTCCAGATCTGAGTGGAAATGTTTTCAATTTTATCCCATTCAATATGATTTGGGCTGTGGGTTTGTTGTAGACGGCCTCTATCAGTTTAAGAAATGTCCCGTCTAAGCCTATTTTCTTAAGTGTTCTGATCATGAAAGGATGCTGGATATTATCAATTGCTTTTTCTGCATCAATTGAGAGAATCGTATGGTCTTTGTTTTTCATTTTATTTATGTGATATATTATGTTTATAGATTTACATATGTTGAACCAACCTTGTAACCTTGGGATAAAACCAATTTGATCATGGTGTATAATTTTTTTGATGTGTCATTGAATTCTGTCTGCTAGTATCTTTATGAATATTTTTGCATCAATATTCATTAATGATACTGGTCTGTAGTTTTCTTTCTTTGTTAGATCGTTTCTTGGTTTGGGGATCAAGGTGATATTTGCTTCATAGAATGTGTTGGGAAGTATTCCTTCTTTTTCTATGTTTTGGAAAAAGTTATGTAATATAGGTACTAGTTCCTCCTCAAAGGTTTGGTAGAATTCTGATGTAAAGCCATCTGGTCCCAGACTTCTCTTTTTTGTGAAATCTCTTATTGTTGATGCTATTTCAGTGCTTGATATAGGTGTACACAAAATTTCTAGTTCTTTCTGACTGAGTCTAGGAAGGTTGTATGCTTTCAGGTATTGATCCATTATCTCCAGATTTTCCTATTTCTGAGAATAGAGTTTTCAAAGGACTAAAAGTAGACCTACTGTTTGATCCTGCAATTCCTGTACTTGGTATCCACCCAGAAGAACAAAAATCATTTTACCACAAAGACATCTGCACCAGAAAGTTTATTGCAGCCCAATTCATAATTGTCAGGTCATGGAACCAGTCCAAATGCCAATCAACCCATGAATAGATTAACGGATCTTGGCATATGTATACCATGGCATACTATGCAGCCATATAAGGGATGGAGACTTTACATCTTTTATGTTTACCTGGATGAAACTGAAACATACTCTTTTTAGTAAAGTATCTCAAGAATAGGAAAAAAGTATCCAATGTACTCACTACTATGATGAAATCAATATATAACCACCCGCACATTCACACAAATGATAAAACACAACTATAGTCCAGACGGGCGGAGGAAAGAGGCGGGGGCGGGCTGGGGGGCGGGCAGAAGGAGGGAGGGTATTTGGTGGGACCTCACCTGTTGTGTACAAGGCGATGGTACATTTCAAGTCTATTAAGAGTAGAGTATAAATATCTGACCACAACAAATAAGCAAGTGAGGTGATGGTTATGTCAATCAGTTTGATGTAAGCATTCCACATTGTATATCAAACCAGCACATTGTACAACATAGAGGTACACAGTTATGATTCAGTATAAAAAGAATATTCTTATTTAGTGGATTATTAGAGTTCTTTAAAGAAACAGAAGATATACATATATATATATATATATATATATATATATATATATATATGGAGAGAGAGAGAGAGAGAGAGAGAGAAATTGGCTCACACAATTATGGAAACTAGAAAGTCCAAATCTGCAGGGCAGGCTAGAGGTTAAAGTAAGAACTGATGTTACAGTTCAAGTGCCAGAGCAACTCTTGTGACAGAATCCCTCTTTGAGCAGAGATATGAGTCTTGTTCTATTGATGTTAAGGTCTTTGTTAATTGGCTGAGGACTTCCCACATAGTGGAGAAAAATCTGCTTTACTCAAATTCTATCTTCTAAAATGTTAATCTCATCTTTAAAAAACCCTCAGAGAAACATCTAGAATAATATTTGCTCAAATATCTGGCCCAGTGAAGTTGAGGCATCAAATTAACCATCACAGGTCCACCCCACCAGCTTAGCAGCTGTACACATTTTCTTAAAACATATTTAACCTCCAAATAAAGACAATAACCAAGCCATACTTTGGCCTAAAATGATATAACTATTCTGCATAAACTGAGAAACCCTGTCCCCAGAAGAGGATGCAAAGTCCTTTTGTGGTGTTCACTCTTATTCTTGATATACGTAACTTAAATACTATCATGTAAAGTTAACAATAATTAAATATTTATATAAAGTCAATATATTTTCTATAATAAAAGAAGAAAAGAAGCAAACAAGCTATCTGAATATATAATATGTAAATACATATACACACACATATAAACACAAACATATTCACTATAAAATAAGAAAGAAATACTTACCACCATGACAGTGGTTGTATCTAGTATCTGTACCCACCTTCTTACCCCCATTGGATATCGCCTTGTTCTCAGCAGCGACCTCATCTGGTTGTTTTTACCTGGAATGGTGACCCCGACTTTATTCCTGAAGGGTTTGGGCCATTATAGCTCTGTCCAGAGTACGTCATAGTTTTTTATTGACTTTAATTACAGGGAATGACAATGCTAAGAGACGCCCTCCTGTACCCCCTGTATTTCAGACCTCTTCTTCCTCACCTCCTGTATTTCAGACCTTTTCTTTCTTACTGCCACTGAGGAGCAGAAGTCCAGTTCCCTCTTGGTATTCAGGACCAATTATTCTATCCAGTAATTCCTTTCTTTTCCCATTGATTTGGAGGATACAGGTGGCAGTCTTACGTTCTCCTTCAGTGGAATCATTGCTACGTTGCCAGGTAGAAGCATTCCTCCTTTTGAAACTAAGACCTGTAAGCCAGCAGAGCACAAGATGATGGGGACAAGAAACAGAGCTACCACTAGCAAATCACTGGGGGTGGTGGTGGGGCTACTCCATTTCCACTCTTTGCTTGCTGGACGCACGAATCCATACTATAGGAGACACATAAGGCTGATTCAGAGCATATACGACCTGAGACACTTGCTCTATCCCTAGAAGGTATTTGCCTCATGGCTGGCACTGTACCTAAGGCTTCAAAAGGCCGTCCCAGCATTATGTTAAGCCATCAAGATGGTGAGGAGCATGGTAAGACCAACTTCATGAGCTGAAGCCAATTGACATACCCTATTTGCTATAAATTGAGTTCCTTGATCAGAAGCGGTATTGTGTGGAATTCCAATCATCATTATCGTCTGTGGTGGGGTCCTAAAACCTCTGGGTTTTAAAATTTTTCCCCAAATAGAGGTAAAAGAATGACTCAAATTCTGATCTGTACTTCACCCCCTTCCTTCCTCAGTAAGCTTCCTTAGCTCTGTGTCAAGAAATGTTTCCCCGTGAGATTCTGGAGAGTGATTTCTATGACCTTGTTCTAGCTCACAAATACACATCTCAGAGTAGATATCAAGCCATAATTATAGATAGCCCAGCCCCTTAGAAGCCTCTGTGGTCAGTGTGCACGCAGGTCATCTCAGGCACTGGATTCAGTGGATTCTATGTGGACTGCAGAGCCCTCCCTGTAGGTCTGTAAAGTCTTGCAGCCCAGACTCCACCCTCACAGTTAGTACTTCTAGAGCCACATTTCTTACTGGAGTTTCCAGTGATAACAGAATTATTTAAAATCATGAATGAAAAGAGTAATATGAGAACTTCAGGGATTTTATTGGAGTCAGTGGTAAGTAATTGAAAACACTGCCTGGTCAAGGAAATAGAGATATTCTGAAGGGAAATAGTAGTTTTGCATGCACTGATGGCTAAAATTAGTGATTTCAAAAATTTCCTAATTCACAGCTACTGGGGTATGTGATAGCAGACCTGGAGAGAGAAGGGGGATAGAAGAATCCTATCTGGTTACTGTCTTGTGCTGTTAATGGTATTTCCTATTTAATATTTGAGAGGCAACACTGAAGGACGGTCAGGAAAAAAATTGCTTCAATTAGAAGCTTCCAGAAAATGTGTATGTTTGTGTCATACAGTATCCAAGGATCCCTATCTCTAAAGTATAAGCTCCATGAGGTGATGCGCTTTGTCTGGTTTCTTACAAGGTCTCAGTGAGTTAGCAATGGGCCACTTGTGGATATTGGGCACCTGAAACATGGCTTCTGAATTGAGATGTTTAGTAAGTGCAAAACACACATCAAACTTTGAAGACATAAAAAAAGAAGTAAACTAACTCATTAGTAATTTTTATATTGATTACATGTTGACAACATTTTATATTAGGCTAAATAAAATATTTGTTAAAAACAGTATCATCTGCTTCTCTCTTCTTATTTTAATATGGCTACCAGAGAATTTTATTTATTTTTTAAAGTTTAAGCACACGTTTTATTGTTTACATTATATTTTTACTCAACGGTGCTGGTATAACAGAGTTTACGTTCAATAAATATTTGTTGAAGTCATGCTGAGTAAATGGCTTTCTTACGATCATTGTTCATAAGAAGAAAAAATGGTGATAGAAATAAGTACTTGTTACATGAGACTTGGGAGCTCTGCGCCCTGCATGGTCGTTCAACGGCATGGTCAATACTGTTTCTTTCCCCTGAAGAAAAAATGGTGATAGAAATAAGTACTTCTTACATGAGACAAGTTGGACAGCATGGTCGATACTGTGTTCAGAACGCAGCATTCTGGGTCTGACGGCTTAGCAGGGAGAATTAAGCGGCTAACTTCTTAGATAAAGGTGTGGTTAGCTCTGCTTCTACTCAGAATTCCATCCGTGTGCATTACCTAACCCTGTGAAAATAAAACAGTCACAGTCAGAGTTTTGGTATTTTACACTCTTATTTTAACCAGCACTGCATTTAGTGCTGATGATTAATTAAGCAACACTGCAATTTAAGGAAGAGCAGAATTGGAGCCCCAGTAGTAATCTCTAGCAAATGACAGTTGCCTCACATTCACAGACGATCTAAACCAGAGATGCAGTTGTGTACCGGAAAAACCATATGCTTGAAGCGATGACGCTCATTTCTTCTGGGAGTGGTGACAAAACTTTCCCTCATTGTATAAAAATATCCCACAAGCCATCCATTATCTTTGATAGGTCAAATACATCCTTTTGGAAGGGGGAAAAATCTATCCTCTAATATTAATAGTATCTTTGAAATCCATAACCCATTTATAATAATGGTAAGTCTAGATTTTTCTAGTCTTGTGACTCTAGGAAATTACTAAACTAAGGTTCAAATATTTAAGGTGGAGTGTAAGAAATAAGAAAATACACATTTTGTTCTTTGTTTATATTAAATATGGGTTATTTTTTAAGTATTTAATTCAATGATATTTAAGAACAATTATACTTTAAATTTACATGCTACTTGATATTTTTCTAACAAATCCTTTTTCATGTATATGATCCTCCTCAAAATAATGTGATATTAATGAATATTAATATTTTCCCTATTCATACCCAGAGTTAATGATACTTTGCATGTATAATGTGTAATAATAGAAAATTTACTTAAAGTTGGAGCTGAGTTTAAAACTAAGGCTTATGAGACCAAAGGAATGTTTTTCCCGTATAAAATAATTCTATGACTCCCTTTCTAGAAATTCCTCAGGTTTTAATTTATAAATCAGTTATGAAAGGTTTTTATTAAATGGTCTTTATGTATAAAATATTTTATATCATTTATTTATTTTGTATTTTTTTGCAGTTTTTTTGGCCGGGGCTGGGTTTGAACCCGCCACCTCCAGCATATGGGGCTGGCACTTTACTCCTTTGAGCCTCAGGCGCCGCCCTTATTTCATTTATTATTCAGGAAAATACAGTTGATCTTGAACAATATGGGTTCAAACAACATAGGTCCACTTGTACATGAATTTTCTTTCATGTCTGCCACCTTAAGAGAGTAACCAACTCTTTTTCCCTTTCCTCTCAACAAGGATGAAGATTTTTATAATGATCCGCTTGCACTTAATAGTACATATAGTTTTACTTCCTTATGATTTTGATAACATTTTCTTTTCCCTACCCTGCATTATTGTAAGGATGCTGTATATGAGCATGTAATACACAGAATGTGTGTTAATCGACTGTGTTATGGCCAAGGCTCCCAGACAACATGTTGTTAATAGTTAAGTTTCTGCAAACTTTTGACTAAACGCGGGCCAGTGCCCTTAACCCCCACATTGTTCAAGAGTCAAGTGTATCGCTACTATTTCTTATTACTTCTCTGGTTAAGTAATGAAAAATATTTAATATTTTTAGATTCTTAAAGTAGATTTGATTTATTGGCCTTTTAAAAGAATTTGTTTTAAATTAACGTAAGAATACATGCAATTAAGCTACATAGTTTGTGTTTATAAAGTGAAGTCCAAATTGTAGTTGAATCCTTCACCCAAGAAAACCTAGAATGATTACCATCACCTTTAGCAAATAATACTCAGTACGTTTAGGTGACTATGTAAAAATGATTTTGGACCATGCAAGGTTGTTCATACAATACCCTTATGGTAAAACACAAAGCAGAGGAAAAATGAAGTCTTAACGGCAGATGAAAAGGGAGAAATAGGGAAAGCAGAAAATATAGAAGAAAGGGAAATAAATTCATCTTCTTAGAGTGATGGAATGCTTTCCAGATAATGTCAGAAGTATGGAAGGTTTTATGTCTTCAAGATGTTCTTTACTTACAATTTTTTCCATCATATTAAACAAATGGAAAACAGAGAGAGTGTCATTTGTTCCTACTTACATCATGTATCAGGAGCAATTGTGTAGAATTCTACATGTCTTCTGCAAATGTCTTCTATTTCTCAGACATTTATTTGGATGAAGGACTTTGGTTTCATCTCATTAGATAAAATAAAATTAGAAGAATATTATGTTGACCTACAGTGATCACACGAAAAGAAAAAGAGAAGCAACCTCAGGTAGTCTTCATTTCTGAGTAAAAATAGGGTAAATAATGTAATAATAATAATCAGTCATTTTCAATCTTATTTTAGTGGAGAATGAAAAAAAATTGTCTTAAATCCTTTTCTAAAAAGTGGGCATTTTGAAAATCGAATCAACTCTTTTAAAATTATTAACATTATTTAAATTGATGCTTCAGTATTTTTAAAGCATTAGAAAACAGTGCATTGATTGATTTTCTGATAAGGAAAGTGGGTTTTGAAAAGATCTCCTATCTTACTTACATTATAAAGATTATTTAACGATATTTGGTGCCTGTAGTACTTCCTAAAAGGTATTTAAAATTTTGGAATTTTGAATAACTATTTGCATTGATTTCTTCTCGGGGAAAAAAAAAGTAGTACTGTTTTCTGGATTAAAAAACAGTATTTCTGGTATGTCTGGGTAGCAGTATTTACACTTAGTAGCACATCATCCGTCATCAGCTACCTTGATTCCTTTGGGAAGGAAAGAGGGAAAGGAGGAAGTGAAGGAGAGAGGGAGGGAGGGAAAGAGAGAAGGAGGGAGGGAAGGGAAGGAGAGAGGGACGTTAAAAGGACTTGTATTTGTCAGATGCACCGCAAGACTGATGTATGGCCACCAGCTGCATTCCTCTCTCCTTAGAAATGGGATGACACTTCATCAAAGTGAGATTCTCAGCCAAAGATCTAATTTTCAAAATGAAATAAAAAAATTTACAAATTTTGTGTATAGATTTATCAGACTTGGCCTTTGCCAAAGTGTTATGCTAAATTGTACGAGGTTGCCAATTTAAGGGCAAAAACTGTCAACTATCAGCATTGCATAAAGTCTAACCCAAGAGAAGAGGGCCAGGAACAGGGATGAATAAGAGACAAGCCTGCTGTTAATAATTCTTGGTTACATAAGAAAGAGAAAATGCACGTCAGAATGTTTGATTTATATTTAATCAGAAACACTTCCAGGTGGATTAGCTTGGGTTGAGAAAAGGAGTATAAGGACGGACATTACAAGGAAAGGGAGAAATACTGACAAGAATATAGAAAGATAGAAAAGAGGAGAGTTTATAGCCAGGGTTCCAGGAGAAACAGAACCCGGCATGGTACCTGTCAGAAAGCAGAGAGGCAAGAATCTAAGTCAGCCATGGACAGAGGGTACAGATCGTTGAGATGAAGTGAGTGCATATGGTGGGGAAAATGAATATTTTTAAAGTCAGAAACATCACAGAAACCGTCTTGAATTTTTAAAAAAGAATTAGATGATGTGGATATTGGACAACAGAGAAGACGCTAACATCTGAGAAATAAAGTTTAAGCTATTGTAGAGAAAAGCAATAAACGTCAGAACAAAAGTAGTGGGAAAAAATACTAAACGAAAAGATTGGAGACATAACGTGAGGTGGCAGTTTACACCACTTAACACAGTTTTGCTCTCCTTTCACGGACGAGGCACTGTAAAGTGCTACGAAGAATATGTCTTAAACAGCTCTAGATGTGGTCTTCAAGGATCTTGAGTGTAGTGAAGAGGATAATAAATGTAAGTCGATGTTTGGTGCCCTGAGTTGCTGGATTCTATGCAGGTGTGCGGGGAAGACAGGAAGTGATGTAGCATCTGAGAGACGTGTGTGGGAGTGGGGGCTCTTCCTGGAGAAGAGACTAGAAGGGCTTTGTGTGGAAGGTGAAATTTTATTTGGGTTGCCAAATATTTATAGAGCTTGAACAGCACATCAGGATGACTTGGTGCTCAATTGGATGCAGAAGAGTTAGCAATTGAGGAACTGTTTGCAAGCCTAGGAAAGGACAGGGCTGCCCGTGAAAATAAAGCATCTAGGAAGGTGCAATAATTCTGAGAAGGATGATGATGGGTTGGGGATAGAACTACTCAATGAACTGGACAAGTCTTGTGGCGCCTACAATTCATTCATTGGTCTTTGAACATACCCACCTGCTGTGGGATAGAACTCTGTTAGCAGAGAGTAAACACAGCACATGGATGGCGCGTCATTAGCAGAGAGGGCCACGCTAGGTACAAAGAGTCTTGATGCTCTTTGTCTCAGGGGGATCTGACCTAGTCTGTCTGTGTGGTCAAGGGGGGCACATATAAAATGGACACCTGCAGAATGACTTGTCCAGTAGACGAGCAGGAAGGAGAACATTTGGGGCAAATTAACAGAGAAGAGTGAGGGGGTAAAGTAAAAAAGACAGAAGACATGTGATTAGATTTATCCTTAAAATGGCATTAAATAAAATTATTTCAATTTTAAATGGATAAACAACAGTATATGTTATGATGAAGATGTTAGATGGCTTGGCAATTAATTATTCATGACCCTGCTTTTTGAAGGGGGTACCAAGGAGAGGTGAAATTTGGTGAAATTGTACAAGTTGTAATTGAGCCAATAGGAAACCTGTCC
This sequence comes from Galago senegalensis, assembly GCA_963575145.1. NCBI lineage: Eukaryota > Metazoa > Chordata > Mammalia > Primates > Galagidae > Galago > Galago senegalensis. The sequence goes on from CAUYTI010086905.1 coordinate 27,477, forward strand.
TCGCGCAGAGGACAGCATTTCTGCGGCTATTAGAGGGACAGTGAAAGTCTCAAACTGTCTTTGTCCAGACCCTCTTTTGCATACTCTAAGATGCCAAAATTAAAGGCGTTGTGCCCCACTGAAAAGCAAATATCCCGAAACATTCTTTTTGCCCCTTTTTACAACCCACAAGTTCAGGTCTCAGTTCTATCATAAAGCCACCTGGTGATGAATTAAACTAAACTCTGGATAAGTTACATCCAACAGTGTATTTTTCCTTCTATAAACAGGCCTCTGAAATTCCTAGTGTCGTAGTTTTTTCTTATGAAGACTATAAATTTCATTGGTCAGAAACTACTATCATTTACAGACATAAATCATGACAGATGTCGGAAGATGATCAGCATTAAGAGCAAGGTTTTTCAAAAGTATTGAACAAGACCTTTATCTTTCTAATTAAAACTACTGGCGTGGTTACACTTTTGTCTGATTTTGTTGTACAGGCCATGTGATATAATCCCTCCAAGGCAGTCAACCCAGAACTTTGTGGTTCTAAGTCCAGCCTATCTACCAAGTGGCTTTGTAGAGTGGGACCTTTTAAGCTTGGAACTGGTGGATCCAGGGAAGCATGATTATTTCTTTCTTTGAAGCTTATCCATTTTTAGTCCATTTTCACTGAAAAGTTCCTGCCAGCAGCTTCTGGGCCACAAGTTTTTAATTAGTGCTTATCCTTACACCTTAGCTAACTCCCTTATCTAGGACAAGCTTCTGTTAGTCCTGGCACGACTCTACAATCATTTCACTGCATTTTCCCTCAGTGCTTATACTTAGATCCTTTTTTTCTTCAAAGTCATAGACAGAAAGATTAAGAGAGAGAAGAAATGCGATGTCTCCATCCCTCTTGATCCTACAGAGTTTGTGCCCCATGAGAAAGGGAACCTCCCTTGATTTCCACGGCAATCCCCGTTGCTCCTGCTTTTAGAAAATTTATTCTTGCCTTTCCCTTATACTTAATAGAGTCTCCATTGTTTTTCTTTCCTTAGCTTGGGTTCACTTGCTTACACAAGCTACTTAAAAAAATAAAGTTAACACTATTTGGACAAATTTAATATTTCAGTGGTCTGCAACGTGCATGTTGTGAAATCTGCTCTGTATGGTTTAATATTTTAATGGAAATTAAACACCTCTGGTAGGGTTACTCTTAGTAAAAGTTGGGAAAGAGGATCGGAAAGGGGTTCTTGACATACAAAGGATATTTTTGAAGCTTGTGTTCCAAAGGCAAGGGTTAGGGAGGAAGATAAAGCTTACTTCACAATATCCTCACAACTTCTGTGATTAAGATGTTCAGATAACTCAGATATATAAATATTTGTAACAAAAAGGTATTTGCATGCTCTCTCTCTGATCTTTGAGGAGAGAATACTCAGCCACACACCACCGGTGTCATTTTACCACCAAGGCTAGAGATTGAGCTACGTGACCTTTTCCAGAGACCTTTTCTAAAAATTCGGATTTCACATACTACTTACTTTTCAGAAAGGCAAAGTTATGAAAGAGTCATCATAAACTTCAGGAATAAATATTTAAATTATATGGCTAATTTGCTGGTCCTTTTCTCCCTTTTCTGGGTATGAATGTGTGTCTTTTTAAACTGAGTTTCCATTTCCTCATCTTGAAAGGAGAAGGTTGGACCTTGAGGTTGCCCATTCCCTGACGTGGAGGTTTGTTAGCATTGGCCTTCCTCAGCACTGTGCGTGTGCATCGTGGGTGGGGAAGGATCATTGTTACCATTCTCTTATGTATAGATAACTGATTATATTGATTTTCTTTAATGTAAAGAACTTTTAAAAATTGGACTTGAAGTATGAAAAGGGGGATACTCTTCCTGGATGAAGCAAGTCCTCCCTGTATGTTAATATTGCACCTGAACAGCCAGAACAGAGCGCAGGAGATCAGGGAGCGAGGTCATGGAACCCCGAGGGGACACAGGAGGAAATAATCATGGCACCAGAAATGGGAGGAAAATCTCCTCTGGTCCTCTAGGGCCGCAGTTCTCAACCTGTGACTTGCAGCCCCTCTGGGGGTCGAATGACCCTTTCACAGGGGCCGCCTAAATGCATCCTGCATATCAGATATTTACATTACGATTCATAACAGTAGCAAAATTAAACTAATGAAGTAGCAATGAAAATAACTTTATGGTTGGGGGTCACCACAACATGAGGACTTATATTAAAGGGTGCAGCATGAGGAAGGGTGAGAACCACTGCCGTAGGGTTATTGTATTTTTCATTAGTCAGTTGGTTGGTTGGTTAACTTGTTAGTTATTTCATTAGTTACTTAGCTCTTCAGTTTAAGACTCAGATGCTGGGAAGTGCAGGCATGACGCTGTATATGCCTGTATGTGACAGCAGCCCGGTTAGACAGGCTGATACATGCCTACAAAGTGCGACAAGATTGCAGTTTAAACTTCCAGAAAGTGGTGCTTAAACACAGACGGTGAGAGTAAGAAAACAAAAACAATGCAGAATTAAACATATCTTAGAAAGAAACGCAGGCTATTTCCTTTGTACACTTCAGCCAGAAGAAGTTAAATTTTCTTATGAAAATCAAACTTGAATTTTATAAAGATGTCTGAATAGTAGCTGACTTGTTGACTTCATTGAAAGTTAGCTCTAAACAAGTGTCCCTGAATTTCCTCATCTGTAAAGGGAGAATGACAATAATACTTACCTCAATGATCTCAATTAGAATTATTTTGATGTCTTATTTTTGTTAAAGCACATTTTTAGATTCCAGCACATCTCAATGAGTGCATCAATGTGTTTTGCTAGGGTATAAGACTGTACATTAAAGAGGATATCTGAGATCAACACAGTAATAAGTGAACACGGTGCTGACTTTTTCAAAGCTGCATGATTGCCAGGATGGAATAGACTTTAGGGATATAAAATGTTGATGGTGTTTGATATTGATGATGATGACAGTGATGACAACTGTGATGACAATATAATAGTCCTCATTTATTAAGCACCTCCCATGGGTCAGATTTATATTAGTCACATTGCCTATGTAATCACTTACTGTAAAAATTTAATGCATTTTCTGAGTCTAAAGCATCACAGTGAACATTATTATTGGGAATGTTTAGCCTCTATTCTCAAGGCAACCATTGCTACTGGAGAGATGTGATATGAACTAGGACAAGTTAAAATAGCAATGACACATTTGCTGTTGCTCTACACTTTTGTGGTTTCATCCCTGTTACTGGGTAGTACTGTTTTCAAAAGTGAATAAATTATGAATAAAAAAAAGTCTATCTTAACATGTTCCCCTTGACACTTGAATCAAAAGGCTACAGCACAATACTTATTTGACTACTGGTCAAAATAGCCAGTTTTCAAACGGTGGCTTTACATACCTTCTTGGGAACTCAACATTTCCACTTTAAATTTGAATTCCTGGAGATAAAGAATTCTGAAAGTGGTGACATAGCGTTGACAAGTCAGTGCATGAATTACAATCATTCAAAATATTGATCTCACCCATAACATATAAATTGGGTAATTTTTCATTTATGAAGTAGTACAGCTTAATAATTTAATATACATTACTAAATTTATTATTATTACTATTTTGAGACTGAGCATTCTCACTTGAGATGAGCATCACAGCTCACAGCAACCTCAAGCTCTTGGGTTCACGTGATCCTCTTGCCTCAGACTCCCAAGTAGCTGGGACCACAGGTGCCTGCCATAGTCCTGCTCTTGCTTAGGCTGATCTTGAATTCCTGAGCTCAGCCAATCCAGCCGCCTCAGCTTCCCAGAGTGCTAGGATCACAGGAGTGAGCCACTGCACCCAGCTATACTTATTCTTTATTTCAATTAAATAATGTGGCTTTGGGGGATTACGGATGTATAACTAGACACAAAGTATGCAAAAGAAAATTATGGCATTTGAGCGTATATTGTGCTTTTCAAAGAACTAACAACCCCCCCCACACACACACACACATGTAGTAAACTATGAACTCATAGTATCTGTTACTAAATCACTTGATCACTGTTTCCGACTTCCCTGAGGGTGTGTACTGGAAGCTTCTGTTATCTCTCCATCACTTCATATTATAAATAGTTTTGTTATTTTTTATATTGTCAGGCAGTCAATGATTAAAAGTCCTAAACTAATAAAACAAAGGAATAGGGTCAAATCTAGTCATCATTAATAAAAAAGGAACTAGACTAACAACGTGCCCAATAAAGTTTGCTATTGACTCTCTTGCCAACTGAGCTAATTGCACAGGTTATGAAATACTTCTTATCTGGGGTTCCATTCTTATATCCATTTAATATGTAGTTTATCTACAAACTGCCAGATGACATCCAGCCAAGGGCCAAGAAAATTTTTGCTCAAGATTGAAGATTGCTGAAAATCATGATTTCTCTTAAAATTTCAAACAGTGGTTTTGATTATAAAAATATAGCATATTTTCAGAATCTCTGGATATAGAGTGGTGTACTTTTTCAGACTCAATAATTTTAAGAAGGGGAGTTTACATATTTCTAGAGAGATATGTGCCTTAATGACCAGGGTAAGAATTTGGCAATTTTCCTGCATGTTCCCACAGTGCGTTTCTTTTCTAGCTTTTAACTCTCCTGTCTTGTGATTGTTGCTTCATGGGTGTTCACTGTAAATGCTGACAGTGTTTGAGATTTCCTTGCTTCCTTCCTGACTTTGAATAGTAGACTCTATTTGACAGCATTATTGAGAGGATTAGAAATATTGTGTGATGTCTTGAGACAAGGCTAGAGCAAGGAGATCAGCTGGCCACCTCGTTTGTAAATAAAGTTTTATTGGAACACAGCCATGTTCATTCATTTACGTGTTGTCTATTGCTACTCTCACATTACAGAAACAGGTGAGGAGTTGTAACTATGTGGCTCAAAACCTTAAAATAGCTACTATCTAACCTTTAAAGGAGAAGTTTGTCAGCATACTAGGTAATTATTTTTAGTTTTGAAACATTGGAGAATTACCTATTTTGCACGGATAAACCAGAACCTTCCAATAGAAATAGTATTTGTAATAGACAAACTAGAACTGTCCAATAGAAAGACCACATTATAAATTGTCTAGTAGTTGTATTTTCTATAAAAGGAAAGAAACAGGTTAAGTCATTTATACTTAGTTAATTCATATACTCAAGTTGTTCCAAACAGTATGATCTAATATGTTTTATAGCATATTTTCCAGTACATTTTCATAAAGCTTTGTAACTGCTAAATTGAATATTGGACTTTTAACTTAATTAAAATTAAATAAAATTAAAAGTTCAGCTCCTTAGTTACACCAGCCACATTTTGACGTTCACTCACTGCATGTGATTAGTGGCTGCCATTTTGGACAGAGGCGTTTACAATTTTATTTATTTTCATTAATAACAATAGCCATAATAGCTACCATTTACTGACCCTTACTTTGTCACCCTTAGATGTAGAATCTGGAGACTAAATTTAGTAAGGTAAGTTGTTTGTTAACAGCAAAGGTACAAGCTAGTTTAATAGAAAATCTAAACCTAAGATTTTGCCTTAATTCACACCTTTTCTCCAGCTATTATATTCTGCAGATGCTGGTTCATCTTTTACATGCCAAGACACCGTACTTGTTTAATTTGTACTGAAAAGCTGTAGAAAAGAAATTATAGATTCTCTACCTGTGTGACAGCCTCGCAGAGGGCTGGCTTTGGCCTCTCTGGTTTGTTTGTTTTATTTTGTTTTGAAAAACCCTGTTGCAGATCTTCTGTATCTGTCGTCCAGTCCCACCCTCTTCTCTTCTCCATGTGAAGGTGTCTGCCAAGCACTGATGTGCTCCACTCCAGTGTGGGCCTCTTCCCTCTTCTGACCAAGCTCCTGGAGTGTGTGTTTGTGTGTGTGTGTGCACGTGCATGTCAGAAGTTGTATTTTGTCTTCTTGCCTCTCCGGTTACTCTCACTTTGATTTGACAAGGGCAGCCTCTCCCTCGTAACCCCACCCATTCAGTGCTGCTTTCCTCCTCACAGGGTCCTGAGCTGTGACTGCCTTGGGAGCACAGCCTTAAAGTCCTTTCTTTATTCTATGTAGACATATTTGGTTTTGTTTCCTAAGTGTCTGTTTCTTTGGCAGGAAATTTAGTTTAGTTGTTTTTTCTTGTCGTTGTTTGTTTGTTTTGAAAATTACTTCTTGGCTAGGAGCCATTTCTAAAACCTGAAGATTATGGAAGCCAGGTTCTAGAGGCTTGAGAATTCAAACTAATGTCATTCAGCTATTGACATCTAAACACTTAAAATGTCGTAGAGCATTGAACCGTTGTCTCCCTTGGGTCCAATCTGGAACCCCTTATTTAAAGTCTTTTAGAAGATCGTCCTTGCCCTGTAGATTAGGAATCCATACACTTCTGAAATGGCAAGAAAGACTCAATTCTTTGGCATTTTAGTTCTCCTGAAGAGGTCTTCAATTTCCTGAAGACATCAACTTCTTTGTCATGTCTGAACTTTTACGTTAGCTGGCCCCACTCCTTGGTTCATTGATCTCCTACCCCATTTTCCCATCCTATCTTCCTTGGGTCTGGTTTTCTCATACTGGTAAACTCTGACATTACTTAATCTTTCAAGCTTCTTTCTAAGCCCCAAAGACATGTCACATTCTTGACCTTGGCTCCCCCAGTGGCCCAGGAGTGCCCTCAGAGTAAAACTTCTCCCTCCGTAACCATAACTATTTCCACCACTGAGTGATGACCTGGAGGACACTGTGATGTCTTATTCTAATTATATCTCTAATGTAGAGCCTAGCAACAAAATAGGGCCTCAGTAAATATTTACTGCATCAGTCAAACCATTGGTCTTAAATGCCTCAATAAAGTTCTTTGTATGTGGTCATTGTATCATATCTGTGGGCTTCCTAAGCGCATTCAGTATGTACTGATGTGAATGTTCTCTACTGAAGGCATTTAGAACTTAATAATAACAGCACTATATGTATTTAGTGTAATAGGCACTCTATAAATAGCATTCTGAGGTTTGCTGAGTGCCACTTACTGAAATTTAATTAATTGGAATGTTTGCACTTGATAAGAATTTTTAAAGTACATTTTATTCTGCACAAAATTTGTTGTCTAAGAGATGTAAGAATGGAATTTTCCTGACATATTTCATATTCTAAAATAGCTATTGTTCATATTTTCTAGCACACTTGTTACTTTATTTTCTAGAATTAAATGAAAACAAGCACTTAAAAGGAACACGGTGAGTTGACTGTCTTGGTGGTGTGAAGAAAGGCACTTGAAGGTAGTTCTTAGCCTGTGTTGGAAAACAGCATGCCTTTGAAAAGCTGATGAAAGCTGTAGGCTAGCTCTTTCTTTTTCTCCAGAGATGTGCCCAAATGCACATAGACTCACCCATTTTACCTGGAATTCCAGGACTCTCTTTATTTATCCAAGAAACCCTAGGCTAAAGTCAGCCTGAAAAGAGCATCGCCTCTGCCGAGAGGTGGGACCAAGGTGGGAGGGCATGAGCATGAAAGGTGGGCAAGAAGTATATGCTTTGGAAGAGAAGAATGCGCGATGTTTGCAAACCTCTGTGGAATATTCCCTACTTTGGATACCCCTGACAAAAAGACTTGAGTTGCTTGGAAACAAAATACCTGTGCCCATTCATCCATCTAGTTAAGACACATTTATTTGGTTACACTGTGTGCCAAGAACCATTCTAGAAATGGGGGGAGATGGGGCAATTATGGAAGAATGTTTATTATTTTAAATAATCAGTTCCACTGTGTTTCTCACATAACTAGTATGTCATGCTAGAAATAAGGAAAAGGAATCCATTTGTTTAGAAGTTTCTGGTTACTATGGCACTAATTTTATACCCATAAGCCATTTTTCATTTATCAAGGCTATTGATATTATATGTAAGCAAATGAAGTTTTTAATGACTTTTAGGACCATAACTTGTAACCTAATTTTATTAACATTAAATAGTTATAATGGAAAAAATATTAATGTGATATATAATTAATCCAATAACAGTGTGAGATTATTCTTTTAGGCATCATAATTGTGTCCAAAGTCGGACTGATACTTTTGTAGAAATTAAATGAAACACATGGCATTTTCTTTTCTTTCTTTTTTTTTTTTTTTTTTAAGACAGAGTCTCACTATGTCACCCTTGGTAGAGTGCTGTGGTGTCTCAGCACACAGCAACTTCGAACTCTTGGGCATAAGTGATTCTCTTGCCTCAGCCTCCCAAGTAGCTGGGACTACAGGCATCCACCACAACACCCAGCTATTTTTTTTTTTTTGTAGTTGTCATTGTTGTTTAGCTGGCCCAGGCTGGGTTCAAACTCGCCAGCCCCAGTGTATGTGGTTGGTGCCCTAACCACTGAGATATACATGCTGAGCCAGCATGGTATTTCTTGATTGCCCTGAAATTATTATTATTTTTTTTATTTTTTGAGACAGAGTCTCACTATGTCACCCTCAGTAGAGTGCTGTGGCATCACAGCTCACAGCAACCTCAAACTCTTGGATTTAACCATTCTCTGTCCTCAGCCTCCCAAGTATCTGGGACTACAGGTGCCTACCACAATGCCTCATTATTTTTTGGTTGCAGCTGTCGTTGTTTTAGCTGGCCTGGGCTGGGTTCAAACCTGCCAGCCTGGGTGTATGTGGCTGGCACCATAAACACTGTGCTACAGGTGCCGAGCCTGCCCTGAAATTATTTATGTAAGGGAAGTCTCAAATTAAGATGGTAGTTTTATGGTTTCAGTCCTGCTCAAGTGGGATTAGAAGTCATTTTAATTCTTTGAACAACCCATTGACCTCATACTTGGATCTGTTCCCCTGGTAACAATGAGCTGCCTTGCAATGAGACCTAAAGGAAGACTGAGGAAATCTACGTAGAAGTAATTGTGACATCAAGTGAAATACAGTGGAACCAAGGAAAACTTCTTGCATAGGACCTACCAGAAAACCAGAGAGAATGTGCATAACAGTCACCTTAGACATGAGGACACAGCACTATAGAGGCATCACATCATTACTTGTCATATTTGGTGATGACACTAGGCACCGATGGTCCACATGCAGGTGTGGCCGAGAGACCTGTTAGGAACCACGAGCCTTTCACTCTGTAATACCATGATGATTGCTGAGCTTCACGGCTGCCACTGTCAGTTAAGGAGCGGCCACTTAGCTATGAAGTCTGTCCCAAGTCATTGCACACAAGAGCCACCAAATTCCTGAATATGGCATATCAATCTGGTCTGTATTGCTGAGTTACCCCCAAACTCCTCCAACTATCATTGTTTGAGAGCATATAGAGCTTTCCCCAAGTACTCACAACTCCTTCACTAATGCTGAAACTGTCAAGTTATGTTTTCATAAATATCATCTAAATTCTAGGCATTTATTTTTTCTTCATTCAATTATCTCTTTATGCAAAAAAAAAAATTCATTGAGAACATACCATGTTCCTGTGTTTTTCTCTTGCTGCATGCTGAAAATAGAGCAGGAAGGAGACCAAGCCTTTCCCAGGACCCCTTTACGGATGTTCCCAACTTGCTATTTAATTGTAAAGATAATGTGTGGGTGAGGCTGATAGAATTTCTCAGAAGGTGAGCTGTTTTCTCTAGGAGGAGTCATAGAACTTGACCATATTGATTTTGAAACCTGACTATACTTTCAGGTAGTGTCAATCTTCTGTGGCATCTGGAGGGGAATACAAAATTTGATGTCATTTGTTGTTCTGGTTCTTAACTAATTTTTTATTTCTCAGTCTGTTCTCCCAGAAGAAATGCCGCAACTCTTTGTTCATGTTGACACTTCCTAATTGCTACCTTTTTACTTTTGTACATTAGGTTCTGAGTTTCTTGAAGGCAACGGCTCCAGTTTCCTTTGTCTTTGGTTCCCTTGCTGCACTTGATCATTCCTCTGCCTGAAAACTCGTCCCACAGACACACACACTGCTCCCCCACAGCCTTTCATTCAGTATAAATATCAACACATCAAATCATAACTACCCTAGTTAAATTAGTAAACATACAAGTTTCCCATCCCGCCACTACCCACATTTTCCATTCTCCTTACCCTGGTTTATTGCTCTTCGTAACATTTATCACCATCTGGCACACGTATGTGTTCATCATCTGTCTTCAGCCAATAAAAACCCCCTGAGGATAGGAACATTGTCTGTTTTATTCCCAGCACCTGGAATAGTGCCTGGAATGTAGTGGGACCCTCAATAAATACTTGTTGAATGCATAAATTAATGAATAAATATCTGTTGTAAAAAATCAATGAATATTACATACTGCTTAACAAAGTGTAGAGACTCAATGTTTCGTTATGTGGCACTCATACTAGGTGAAGAGTGTGCACACAGGGTTCCATGAGTATTTCTTTGGGATGATGACAGAGATCACAATTGCAGAAATATTTTGATAACCATTGACTCAATGTGATGCATTAATTATGCTACTGCAGAGATCGGGCAATGAGTCAGCTCATTTCTAGTATAGCCCTTGAACCTCAGAGGTGAACATATTTTCAGAATTCTCCACAGCCTCCTCCTCTTCTTTAATTAGTAAGACAATAGCTTGGGCAATTGCAAGCTGATGCCAGGCGCATCTTGCTAAACCAGAGTAGATCATTCTTAATAGTAGTTCCACTCCCATGTGGCCCAATTACTTTCCTCCATATTTAAGCCTAACTGCCAACAAAAGTGCTCAGATCCCATGTGACAATTAGTTAGACAGATGCTGGCAAACTTTCAGTGAATCTGCCTAATCCTGCATTGAATCTCTTTCCCTTTCCCCGTATTTGGCAGCAGATGTCTATAAACTGATGACAGCTTACATTCACCCAGATGCTCAGACCAGAAGCCAGCGTACTATGTTTGACTTCTCTCTCTCCTTCACCCCCCAATTCAAAGCATTTTAAATACTTCCCAGCTCTATTCTTTTAATTCCCACTAACATTAAATTCGTCCAGGGCACCATCAACTCTTGCAGAGACTAATGCATTCCCACCTCCCTGGTTTTCCTGCTTCTGGTCTTGTCCCTCTCCAGTGTGTTTATTTGCCCCACCGAATACAAAATGGTCTTCAAAGATGCAGATCTTGATTGGTTTTTCTGCGTTTTCAGTGTGGCATGAAAAGCCATTCGTGAACAGATACCAGCTTCCCGACTATTTCCCATGACATCGAGCACAGGCACTCTGAGTTATCTAGGAAGTTATGCACTTTCTCGGCTCAGTGCTTAGTGAAACTTCTCTTCCATTTTAGTGGTCTTTAATCCCCCTTCTGGTATCGGTTGGAAACCATCCCAGTTAGAGAGTTTTTCTTGATTCCCTGAGACCAACTTAGTACCTTTTATCTGTGCCTACCTCTTTTACTGTGTTCACTCCTAACATCAGTCGGAATTACCACAAGGTACTGAAAATTGGGCACTTTGCCTTTTACCCATCAGCCTATAGATATATTTTAAGTGCTTCACACAGTGCTTGGTACGTAGTAAATGTTCAGTATTATTTGCTGAATGAGTAAGTCCTTGACTGCAATGAGAGTATTTATATGGAGGGAGGTGGTATGGGATAGGATATGTCTCCATATGATAAGAAGTCACTTTGAGAAGTTCAAAAATCCCTCAGGACAATCAGGGAGTTTTAGAATATGTAATTGCATCATTTTAAAGTATAGCGTTTCATTATTTCAAAGCAGAAAGTATCCATTACATGTTGATCAAGAATTCAGTTCCATTATAGGAGAGAGGGTATGTGTTCATATGAATATGGAACAAGGTTTATTTAAGGTATTGGCTGTTACTTCCAGCAGGTGTGAGGCAAACATAATTTTTAACCTCCTTAAATGCAATTAAATAGTGTGGAAGAACCATTGATTAAGATTGCACCTTCCCTTAGCCTTTTCCACCTGAAAAGTGCTAATTGTTGAATGTGTGACAGCACCAGAAAATGAAGAACAATTATTAAACATAACACACAGTTAGACCTGATAGGGTGAAATTTTAAAATCATGTCCCTCAAAGTTAGTTGTACTTAAAACAGTATTTTTAAAATTTTATTTTTTACCGGCTTGGCACCTGTGGCTCAAGCAGCTAAGGCGCCAGCCACATACACCTAAAGTGGCGGGTTCTAATCCAGCCTGGGCCTGCCAAACAACAATGATGGCTGCAACCAAAAAATAGTCAGGCATGTGGTGGGCATCTGTGGTCCCAGCTACCTGGAAGGCTGAGGCAGGAGACTCGCTTGAGCCCAGGAGTTGGAGGTTGCTGTGAGCTGTGATGCCACAGCACTGTACCCAGGGGGACAGCTTGAGGTTCTGTCTCAAAAAAAAAAGAAATTTATTTTTTTACCAAAGAGCAGATACAGTAGAGCCTCTGTAAGTGGACCCCCCAATGGACTGCAATAAACTGGTCTATGTTCAGAAGTGGTCAACTTAAGGAACTTCCATTGAGTTCATGCAGTGCATGTTCAGTCTATGGAAATTAGGTTAACTTAAGGAGGTGTTCAAATATGGAGGTTCTGCTGTATTTGATTGTAATAATATACTGAATTTTTTCCCTAGTCCTTTACATTCTTATACATATCAATATTTTTTCTAGTTGTTGAAGAAAAGTTAAAATCTACATCTACCCCTTCAATGTTAAACCACAATGTTTTAATTAATTAAACATAAAATAAAACAACTAAAAATAAAATTAAATATCCAAGTCATTGGGATGATTATGGAACAACATAAGAAAATACAAGGATAAGTGTATGAATACAGTTGTATAAAATTTTAAACACATACATATTTGTAATTAGCAAACCACATAAAATAATAAAAAACATTATAGGAAAACCAAAGGATGGGCATACACAACTAAAGACACCCAGATGGGAAAGGAAATGGAAAGAAATTCATACAATAAAAATATAAAAAATAAATATTCACAAATTATAGTAATGATAATGAATAAAACAGATGGGAGTTGGTGTGTGCCAAGCAGTGTTCTAAGCACTTTTTATATATTAGTACATTTAATCCTATCAGATACATGGTGTAAGTAGCCCCATTTAAAGATGAGGAAACAGAGAAACAGCAACAGAAAGAAGGTAAAGGACATGTCCAATGTCAACAGGCTAGAAAACGATGAAGTCTAGATTGCACAGAAGTAAGGACTCTTTTTCACCTCTAATTATGTATTGATTAAATAATTGAGGTGATCCCTTCAATCACCCTTCCTCCATCCTTCCACCTCCTTCCTCTCCCCTTCCCCTCCCCTCCCCATATTCTTAGGCTATAATTAGGTTATAGCTTTCATATGAAAGCTATAAATTAGTTTCATAATAGGGCTGAGTACATTGGATACTTTTTCTTCCATTCTTGAGATACTTTGCTAAGGAGAACATTTTCCAGCCTAGTGTATTTACTGTACCC
>CAUYTI010086908.1:0-40998 GCA_963575145.1 Galago senegalensis
CAACACCCACTATCGTGATCTTATTGTTTGGGACCGCCGCGTCTTCTTCTGCAACTGGTGCAATGAGTTTTTCCTTAAGAGTTGCCATTATGCACAGGAGGGAGAAGGCTTCACTGGCTGCAGCGAAAGTCGAGCGCAGGCGATCCATAAACTTTATTTCAATCTCCCCATCTGAGTCATGGGGTATTGAACAAAACAAAGAGAAGGTAATAGTGTAATGTGTCATTAACAAATTAGAATAAAATATTTGCATTTACTCTATATTATTTGGTATAATTAAAAGCCAGCATATTAAAACTTACAATGTAAGTTTTCATAGTCATAGTAACCAGTTTATCATATTGTCTTTTCTCTAGATAAACACAAATACATTTTAAACAAATTTATATTTAACACAATTCTAAATGGCAAAGCTTTAACTACTTTATCCATGTATCTTGAAAAACTCCAGTATGCATATTTCCCAGAGTAATAAAACTATGTCACGTAGGGCAAGGGTTTGACCAAGTTATTTGTAAGGAATTAAAAGGCATATAAACCAATGTATGTGTTTTTTCTCACCTAGAGAGACACAAAAGGAAGCATTTTTTTATTAATATAGAAAATTATTAATGTATATCTTATAAAATTAGCAATAATGAGGCCAAGTTCAGTGGCTCATGTCTGTAACCGTAGCACTCTGGGAGGATGAGGTGGATGGATTGCTTGAGTTCAAGTGCTCAAGACCAGCCTGAGCAAGAGCAAGGCCCCATCTCTACTAAAAAAAAATATATATATATATATGTATATACATATACACACTCACTTGGCATTGTGCACATACCTGGGAGGTTGAGGCAAGAGGATCTCTTGAGCCCAAGAGTTTGTCATTGCTGTGAGCTATGACAGACTAGCACTCTACCCAGGGCAATAGAGACTCTTTCTCAAAAAAAAAAAGAAATAGCAATAATGGACATGTTTTAGGAGAAGTCTCTGAGATACGTACCACAAAATGCTTTTCTCAGTGGTGAATATGTTCCTTGATGAAAAATCATTACCAAAGGAGTGAGGTATGCAAAGAGGTGCAGCTTATAGAGTATGAAGTATGCTTTATGGAGGTTTGGAGATATTGTTCAATAATTAGGCACACACCCTAACTCACTGGGGCTGTACAGCTTCAGCAAGTCACTTAACCTAGTACCATCCTGAAAGGTCTCTTAGGAGACAAGGAACAAGCCTCATTCTAGATATCATTCTATGAAAAGTTTATTATGTTATAGAAACTTATGTAGAGAAAGTAGAACTTCGGACAAGACTTTTAAACACCATCTATTCCAAAATGTGATACAAGAGAAGGATACATATAAATGATGACAGAAAACTATGCATCTAGAGTATTCTCAAAGGTGGCTTTAAGAAGACTTTACAATCTCCTATACAGCTCTATGTGCCTGAAAGACCAAAGACCAGTAAAGAAAAGGAACATTGGGTCCATAATATTTCAAATTGTATACAAAACCAACACATTGTACTCCATGATTGCATCAATGTACATAGCTATGTTAATTAAAAAAACATAAATAAATAAGGTGTGGCATTGTATTACTGGAATGAGAAATCTACTTTGTTGATCATCCAATGTGTTTAATGCAACATTTTTCAATTTTAGAAAACATCATAGGTTAGAAAGTAGTCAATTATTACTCCAGAAAGGCAGCTTTGACCGTTATGGCATCTAACAGGTACTGTTGAAAAGACCAGCCTGAGCAAGAGCAAGAGCCTGAGCAAGAAATACTTGAAAAACTCCAGTATGCATATTACCCAGAGGAAATAGGAGGCTCTTGGAGTTTTTCTGCTTTCTTCTTCATTAATTATTGCTTGTTCCTATTCATTCTGCACTATTAGTAGCTTTAAATAGTTTTAGATCACCAATACTATGCACAACTGAATGGGGCTAAGTTATTTTAAAAAGCAGACATAAGTAAACTGCACACACACACAAAAGCACATGAAGATTTTCAAACATTATTCACTGATCCTTTTGAAGCTTTTGATTGTAACCTGAGGAATTAGTAAGATTAGATCTTTTGGAGTGTATTTTATAATAAAATGATCAAAAATGTAGGTTGTAATGAAGGCTAAGTGATACATGATACATCATAAAAGTATAAAACAAGTCAATTTCTATATTGTGACTAAGTCCATTTAATGCAACTTATTGGGCTATCAAAGATAGATAGGGTATGATCACTTTTTTCATGTTGTATAGTTTTCATTTTTATTTATTTTTTCTTTCATATTGATATGGGGGTACACATTTTTAGGTTACATTGTTTGCATTTGTTAGGTAAAGTTCAAGTCGTAGATAAGCTCTTCACCCAGGAGTTTGCAGTATGCCCTTACATTATGCCCATAAAGTGAGAACTTACCAATCCCCTTCCTCTTTCCCTTCTCCCCCCCTTGAGTTTCATTGTTTTTTTCTCCTGTGGGGTGTAGTTGTTTATTGTGTACACTGGATATTTGTTTTTCCATTTTTGTGAAACTTTAGTATAAAAAATGTTCTTCAACTCCATCCAGGTGAACATAAAAAATGTAAAGTCTCCGTCAGTTTTTATGGCTGAACAGTATTCCATGGTATACATAGTCCACAATTTATTAATCCCTTCATGAGTTGACAGGCACTTGGGTTGATTCTACATCTTGGCGGTTGTTAATTGTGGTGCAATGAATATTCTATTGCAAATGTCCTTATGTGTAAAATGATTTTTTTCCTCTGTGTAGATAAGTAGTATTGGATTGTGGGATCAAATGGAACATTTGACCAAAGATATTATGCATGGTCACTGAATAAATATCTATTCACCCCTGGAGAATGTGAAGAAGTTTAATGTCTGCTTGTATAGAAATGAAGCTTACATTTTAATTCCAGATAAATAGACAGCATGAATTTTTTCAGAAAATGAACTGGTTGATTCAACCAGGAGAGCCTGAGAACCAAAGATAACTGAGGAAATAAGATATAGGCAGTGTTACTCTCTGGACATCCTTAACTATGTAGAGCTAATGGTTATTATCTTACAGGTCTGTGGGTCTCAGCAATAGCAGTCAGTCAGTAGTGTCTACCCCATGACAACAGGCCTGGAATGGATGAGAACTGAAATTACTGCACCCAGGTTCAGAACATGGATCTGCTAGTGTCCCAGATTTGTTTACTGCTTTAATCTCTTTTCAGGAACTCAGTGCACTGAAAACCACTTCTGTAGCCCAAATGTGTGGACAAAAAGGTCTAGCCAATGCCAATCATTCAATCTGAAGTTTCCTTTTCTCTGTGGGTTATCAGGAAATAGTATCAATAAACAAAAGGACAGTGATGTAGGAAGAAAATAAAAATTCCCAAATAATCCACACTTAATTTGTTCATAATCAAGGTGTGACATAGAAAGAGATTCCACATGCAAGTCAAGAAAACAGAAAGGAAATGAAAAAATGTAAGTTTTTGGTACAAAGATGATTAAAAAATGTCTATGCTAAAGTGATGAATTTCCATGGCATTCCTATAGACTATCAGTGATCTCAGACAAAGACTAGATTTGAGGCTGGGCAAAGTACAGGGATCATATGGGAAAATATAAAAATTAAGTTGAAAAGATAGACTATAGGAATATTTCAAAAGACAGGTCCCCTAGGTAATTCTGCTGCATCTACATGGTCTACCAGAGACCTTTCATATCCTTCCATTCACCCACCCCTTATAGCAGAACATATTTAATCCAATCCAAGTGGGCAATTTCATGAAAACACACATTATATCCCACAGAGATTGTGAGCTATATGATGAGAATTATATAAAAGTAATGTGTATTTTGTTAATTACATGACAAAGGCCCATGAAATAATATTTAAAAGTTGGAATAATGTACCAATTATAATAAAAGAAAAAATGTAAGTAGAGGGTTAGAACCTGAAAAAATTACTATTCCCCCAAACAAATCAAACAAAAACTGTATGGCGCATATATTAAAAATAAAAAGTGGTGCACAGTAGCACCATGAACTAAAATTCAAAAGGAAGCATCCCTCTTTTTATAATATGTACATATTTATATCTATACCTATATAGATATATGCATATATACTTATGTGTGTAAACAAAAGTAATATGAAATAAGAAAGCATATTATTACCTTCAGAAAAATTTAAGTAAACCCTAAAAGTAATTTCCAGGTTACATTTTATCCTCTTCCTCTAAGCTTTGTGAATCACCAGGAAACATTACTATCTCTAACACACACATTACTAAGATAGTATTTGTAATGTTAACCTAACATGATTTTGTAGATCTTGACTTTCTGATTTTTCTGATCTTATCTAGAAAAAAAATGCTTTTAGTATAAATGAAAAGTAATACAAAGTAGCTGAAGGTCTAACATGAATGTCACAGAAGTAGGATGAACAAGTGTCTGACAGATGGAGTTCGTAAAATTGTAAAAGTAATTTATTTCGGGATTGTTTTTAATCTGAGTAAAGCACTAATCAATAAGGATACCATTATGGGTCCAAAATGTTAACTTAATGAAAACCTCCACTTAGATTTTGTTACTTTTTCCATATTAACATTTAGCATTAAACATTAAAATAATCTCAAGGAAATTAAGATAAATTTTTGACCTGTAGAATAAGGGTATATAAGGAATAGCCAAAATCTAGAGTGAACAATTACAAGAAGAGTTATAGTAAATTTCCCAGAAGATCACACAGTTCTAAAAGACAAATGTAAAAAAATTATCAAAAGTTTTTATTAAAATGTTGTATCATAATATCAATACATGGTGGATAAGTTTTAATTGGCCTAACTATAGATTCAAAGTGAGTATTTTTACCCTGAAATCTGTTGAAGGTACTCAGATTAGTATTTAGATTCAACATGAATAGAAACCATATATAAAATTATCTATCAGCAAGAGATCTAGGACTTTGTTATTGGGTGATTAAATATTTTAGAACCAACTTTCTTGGGGAAAAGTCTATTATCTGAATTTGCCAATTTTTATGTTATAAATGTGATTACTACTGTGTTCAAATTCAAGCTTTATTATAAATTCCTATTTTTAAAAAATTTCAATTATTTGAAAATTTTTTGATGATTTTATTATTGTATCCATTGAATAACCCTTGTTAGTAAATTTTTGCATAGTACTACAATGAATATTGTAGTATCTTCATCATATTTTTCTAAGGGGAAGATAATGTTTTAAATACTTCATAAATTGTACACTACATACATTACGGAGCCTTACTGCACACAGCCCCAGGGTTTTGCTATACCGACAGATTTATGTAGACAAATTATTACGTGTTATAAATTTCCTTTCTCAGTCCAGGGAAATTGGAGTGTATCATCTTCTGACACAAATAACCAATGGCTTACGAATATTCTTTATGTGGGCATGGTGCAAGAGAACTAGCTGAGATAAATAGATTTTCTCTTTCAGAAACCAGTTTAAAAGACTAATTCACCCCATGGCATTCTCCATTTCTCATCCATTCTTGTTATCATTTCAATATCTTTCTTATTTTCTATTAATTGCCTTCATATTAAAGCTCTTGTGTGTTCATTTCAATATCTAGATCACCAGTGTTGTTTCCACTTTTTGCTTGTTCATTTCTCTCCAGATGTAAAATATTTTAAAATGTAGCGGCTTTATGTTCAATTAAGTTTCGCCTTTTCCTCAGCAGGCAGATGGAATGGAAGCTGGTCACCTTTGCCCAGCAGGGTCTGACCTGACCTGAGACTGGATTGCAGTTTTGGTAAGGTTAGTCAGTCTGATTTGTTGCAATTCCCAGGGCTTACCGGCTCACAGGGTTTAACTGAGGGGATACGGGAAGTATTGTCCACAGGGCCTCTCCTGTGAATGCCACCTGGAATCTTCACGTTCTTGCCACAGTGAGACTCTGCTCACCTTTCACTCTCTCAGCTTTCACTTATTACAAGGAATTCTGCTTCTTGAATTTTCTTTTTTGTTTGTTTGTTTCTTTCTTTTTTTTTTAACTTTTTGTCCCCATGATACCATCAAAAATTCACCAGTTTTTCTATTTTGGGGTATCAACTTTTACTCTGTTTGGAGAATCAAAAACGCTCTGAGTGGAGAAAAATACTAGTTGCAGAAAATCCTTTCATCTCTTTGCTTAGATTGTGCTTTATCAGGATTTTGCCCCCTCAAGACTTTGTTGCTACACATTTTTCTCAATGGGAGTATAGGGACAGACAAAGATATTTGGGCTTTCTTGCCCATGGCCTTGGGTGTGAGATAATAGAAAACTCTGTGCTTTCCTCTCCATACCCCCAGACAGGTGGAACGGGATAGAAGGCTCCTTGTGCTTTTAGATAACTGTATACAATGAGGCTTATGTTTAGCTGTTTGCCATGTTGCCACTTTTGTTCTGCTGGGTTTAAAGGTGGACAGGATCCTCCCTTTACACAGATCGCAGATGGCAAGTGGCAGAACATAGACTGTGGACTTTCCATGTTGCCCAGCTCCACTGCAGCCAGGAGCTGCATAAGGGGGACCGGCTGTGCTGGCTTCTCCCTGCCCCCTGATCTTGTGAGCTGAATAAAAAGCATGTCATATCTGCCCTCCATGCTGAAGTTTTCCTTCCACCTAGCCCAGGCGAACTCTATGCACAACAGGGAGCACTGGTCTACACAAACTATTCCATCACAGCTGGTACCTGAAATCCTGCTCTGGGGAACTTCTACTAAGGAAAAGCAAACTACAAACAAGCAAGAAGATAATAGAATCAGTTGACAGTGGGTATTAAAACCATAAGGATATAGAGGAAAGAGAAATTGGAGACAAAGTTAATGTAATATTGTTATGCTAAGTTGAGGTTGCAACAAGAAAAATAAGGCAGTAAAATAATAAAATTAGATAACACTGTAGCAGCAGGCATTGATAAGTTCTTTTTGAAAAGCTAATAGATAGTCAATAATAACAAGTGTGTCATTTTACAAAATGTGAGAAACTGAGTTAAAAATAATCTAACAGGTTTTTCAACGCAAGAATGAATCATCATTAGCCTCGTGAACAAATTCATGGGCTTTGTGAATTTCTTAGATCTCTTACATAACATTATCCCAAACACATTTGATCAGGGAATGTTTTCATTACAGAATTATAAAAACTTCAACACACAAGTAGTGCTGAAAAAATTCAGTAACACTTAAAAACTAAAGGCTCTATCTATCTATCTATCTATCTATCTATCTATCTATCTACATATATGTATAAAATAGCAAAAGCATATAGGACAAATAGGGTGAAAAAATGAGGGACTATTCGTGGTCCAGCATGTGGAGGATCAACAGGCCAGAAAGTGGATGCATCAGCAGCACAGAAGTGAAAACATGTTAACTTCTGCTTTGAGGTCCTACAAACCCTTAATACATGGGTGTGTAGGTCTAAACTAATTTATCTATTCCTGATCCTCGTAATAACTATGGCATCCTGATTAGCCCATCAACATATTTATAATTACTACCTCCACCAAAAAAAAATGAACATAATAGAAAGTTTAAAATAAATCATTTCAGCTAATGTCTTTTATTTGATGAAAATTTCCTTCCAGTATGTTTGTGTGTTGAGTGAATTCTGAGAAATGCCTCGTTTTAGTGCACAAGTCTCATGGGCATTCTTTTGCACTCAAAACATTATTTCTGGAACCAAGTGGTATTCTTGATTGCCATATATTCTACTGAACCAATCAGGATAAACAGTGGACCACTAAGTATTACCTCCTACGAAATAAAAAATTAAGTGCATCCATGAAGCCTCTCTTGTGACCTGAGAAGCTTCCGTTACTTTGCATTCATTCCTATTTATTAATATTATTAAGTTTTTACACTAAGCATATTTTTTCTACTCTATAAAAAATTAAAACATCTTTTGTGAACTAAAAATTCAGAATTCAAGAAGGATATATCTCATCATAAAGCA
Source organism: Galago senegalensis (assembly GCA_963575145.1). Taxonomy (NCBI): domain Eukaryota; kingdom Metazoa; phylum Chordata; class Mammalia; order Primates; family Galagidae; genus Galago; species Galago senegalensis. The sequence goes on from CAUYTI010086908.1 coordinate 7,973, forward strand.
AAGAAATCTATATCATTCATTTGTATTTATGCAACATTGATTAAAAAAATAGCTAAAGGTAAGTCACTGAATTTTATTTAGAGCAACTTTCAAGATTGCATATCGACCCAATATTTATTTTCTTATTATAAACCAATGAAGTGTATTCCCAATATTTCTGTAAATGGACAAACTATTTTTATTCTTCATATGTTAAATAGAGCTTGAAGAAAAGCAGTGAAATTTAAAAATGATAATGAGAGAAACAAGAGATGTTGTTTCTGGAAAACACTAGACAAATATTTTAGAATAGTTTTTGTTATCAAATAGGTGGCCTACGTACGTCCACTGTGCCAGGTACAAGACAGTGGCCAGTGTGAGCCTAGAGAGTAAATTCTACGCCTACCTGCATTCCAGTGCATTGCTTATATGTCGGGCAAAACAAATACAGCAGGAGCTACATCCAGTATGGGCAAAACAAGTACTGGGGAAAACAAATACAGCAGGAGCTATATCCAGTGTGTGGAAAACCATTTTTCAACCTCTGCTTTAGATGCTAACAACCCCAGAAAGTGGTAAGCCAGTTGAAGAAGATCAGTTATACAATAAATGTAAGAAGCAGCATCCTTGGATTGCTGTCTGTGGTCTAGGACTGACTGTTCAAAAGCTTAACAGATATTGTGATGGCATAGTGTCTTAACCACACGAAAGGTAAATACTATTCGTAGCTCTATTTTACAGATGAGGATTCTAAAAAACTTACCACTTTGTTTACAAAGCCCAGTCATTTACAATTTCTTTTTTGGAGGCTTACCCTATGTTTCAGATACTCTGCTAACATTATTTGATTTACTCCTTTCGGAATAAGCTGTAACTGAGGAAACTAAAGTAGTTCAAGTAGCCACACCCAGTGAGTAGGCCAGGAGGGTGATTATTATATTTTGTCTTTAGAAACCCAGAATTCTCAGCTCTTTTGGGCTTTTTGGTAAGTAGGGGTAGAAAACAGCCTCTTTTATAGGAAGCAAGACACTCCTCCCCACTATGGCTGGGCGTTTGGTCACAATACATGACAAGGTGCTCTGATGATTCAGCTGTCACCCCTAACCTGGTTTTTTTTTTTTTTTTTTTGGAGTATATTTCATAATTCTTCATAACTTTCTTTTTGCAAAAATAGTTATTCCTTTGAAATCCATGTTTTCTCAGTAGGATATTCTTTATCATAAAGAAATACTACTTCTGGAAACATGATGCTCCCAAGAGAAAATTGCAAACACCCCCAGAGTGATTAAGTATAAGAAATTCTGTATGTGTGTGTGTTTATGTAATGACATTTTTCTAGTCCAGTGCAATTTCTATAAATAAATTTCTATTGTCACGACAAGGTGAAAATAATAACTGTTTCATTAGACATTTCAGAACTAAGCTTCATTTTCTTTAATGTAAGCCGGAAATATGTTTTATTCCCCCAAATAGTTCTATATATAAATCCAAAAAGATTCTTTCACTGCATGCCCCCTCTGAAGTTAACCTTAACTCTGGTGTCTAACCCAATCCTCACTGCTTTCTCTTTCTTTATATCCTAACTATGCTAATCTCTGGTGGTTTCCTCCCTGCAGTTCCTACTTCTCTCCCATCCACATGTCAGCACTCAAACTGACAATGCCTTATTCAATATCCAGGCCCTGGGGGGGTTGTCATTGTCATTGTACCCCTCGAGGCTGGCTGCAATAGAACCATTTGTAATTGAAAATTTGTGACACTTTCTCTTAGCAGCGCTATGGGATTCCTAACTACCTAGGTTTGCCAAATTGGCAGGCAAAAAATATCAACCCAGACCTCCAACCACAATGAAGGGAAATCTTTTCTATCTGGAGAGAACGATGATAAATTGTGATATCTTTAATGCACTTCATGTACCTTTGAGTCTCTAGAGACAGCTAATACTCTATCAAGAATTATCAGAAAGTTGCCTGACAGATTTCTTACAGAAATACCAGAAATCAAACACTGTCAGTGCCCCCTGCCTCTCTCCTCTATCTTTCTCAGTTACTGGACAAACACTAGGCCCTCAAGTCTATGATCCTCTCATCATCTAACAACTGTTAGCAGAACTTTTTCACCCATTGTAGTAAAAGAAAACACTCATTGCAAGATATAACCTATTGTAAACAATTGGGTCCAGGTACTTCCTTCTATCTTCTTGCTTTAATCTAAGCCCAGCCCTTCCCTAGCAAGGCCATCTCTTACCTCATACCCAATTATTTCCGTTGAAGCTGTCCAATCTCCAATACACTGAACTGCACTGAAATTCCTCAAGCTCTTTACTGAAGCTTTCAAAGCACAAGTTCATAATAATTAGGATCATACTAAATTGAAGACAATGACAATAGGTTATGTGCATCTTCCTACTCCTTATTTTTGAAGTTGTTTTCTGACTTCATGGTAATGCTTCCTTGTGTGCCCAGAACTTGAGTCCCTGGCTTGTTAACTTCCTGTCTTCCCCCTTTTGGGGTTTATGACCCATCATATAACCTTACCTCAAATATCTGTGACCTCTTAAACTCCAGCAAAGTTTACTTAACCCTTCTCAGAAGTATATATTTTTCATGTCTCTCCTTGTCCTTAACAGAGGAAGAACAGGCTGACATATCACTTTCAAAGTATGGGTGAGAGTTTGCAGCAATTACAGACATAAATTTTCTAGATATCTCAAGCTGCTAATATGAAACATTCAAGGAAATCAATTCAAAACTGCAACCACATTTCAAGAGCTGTTTTTCTTGGATTGATCTCACCTCAAGCTGTACACATCAAACCTTTGACTCCCTAGCCATCACCTTTCCACATCTTACACACTAACTCACACTATTTGTGCTCCTCTTTACTATGGCTAAATAGATCCATGACCACTTCTTTATATTCTGTAACATCAGTCTTAAAATGTACTAATTTTATTCTGTATCAAGTATAAAATTAATGGTACATGAATTTAACCATTTCTAGAACAATCTATTGGCAAATTCAGATTCACCTTCCTTATTTAGCTGTAGGGACTTGGCTCCAGGTTCAACAACTTTGCAGATACGTTCTTCAACCTTCTCTCTAAGCAGGTACAACTGCCCATTTTGCTGCTCACTGTGCCATATGTGCACTTCTACCCAAACACCACCATACATTACTGGCCTTGTTTGCATGGCTACCTCCTTCTGAGAAACTATAAACGCTTCTTTAATAGAAGATTGTATTTTATTTCTCGACTTTAGAGCCTGGCAGAGAGCCCAGCACCAAGTAAGCACTTAGTAAATGTCTCCTAAATGAATTGATAAATAATTTTTCTGAGAAATTGCATAGATTTTGTATGCTTCTTATTTCATCTCATTCATTTTTTAAAATTAATAGACTTTATTATATTTAACAATTTTAGGTTAATTAAAATCAGTTCACTTAATATTGTATTAGTGCGGTACATTTGCTACAATTGACAATAAACTAATAGCAATATACTATTATTAACTTATGTCCATATTACATTAAGGTTCCTTCTTGATGTTGCAGAGTTCTATGAATATTGACAAGCATATAATGTCATATGTCCACCACAGTGGCATCATACAGAATCATTTTACTGCTCTAAAAATTCCCTCTGTTTCAACCATTTATCCCTTCCTCCCTTCCCCTGATCCCTAGCAACCACTGACATTTTACTATCTCTATAATTTTTATATCTCAGAATGGCTTATGAATGTGATCAGGTAGTATGTAACATTTTCAGATTGGCTTTTTTTACTTAGAGATAGGAATTTGAGAATGTTTCTTTTTGTGACTTGATAGCTCATTTCTATTTATTGCTAAATGATACTCCTTTGCACAGATGGAATATGTTTGTTTATCCATTTACCTGTTTAAGGACACCTTGGTTGCTTCAGGTTCTGGCAATTAATAATAGAGCTACTACAGTGATTGTATAAAGGTTTCAATTTATTTGGGTAAAACTTCCCCAAAATACCATTGCTGCATCATATTGTAAGAGTTTGTTTAACTTTTTGAGAAATTGGCAAACTGTCCAAAGTGGTTGAACCATTTGCTTTCCCACCAACAATGAATAAGAGCCCCAATCTCACTAACTTTTCAGGATACAATGGCCCATCCTTAGACTTACTCTCATATCCCACACTTTTTTCATCAAGATTTGTCTTTTTCATCTTAACAATTCCTATAAATCTTTAATAAATCTTTGTTTAATGAATTCACAAGAATATAAATAAATTAATGTGTAATGGGCTATTTCCTTATACTGTCATACACAGTAGCACAGAAAACAGGTCTCTGTTGCCTCTACATGGAAACTAATAGAACCTGAATTAAGAGGTGGACTAGATTACCATGACGATTATGAAAAAAATTCTGCTGGGTAAAGTTCTTTGATCAGGAGATCATGAAGAAAGAAATGAAGGGGTCTAATTTTCCTCTTTGTAGGAGGGGCAAGTATCTCTTACTCTCTCTGCAAGCGATGAAGGGAATGCAGTAAAAGGAGCACTGAGAGGTGTGTCAGAACGACTGACTCTACCCCTGGCTGTGGCTGTGGTCATCTGTATGACTTATGGTGGAAATTTTACTTGGCTTTAACCTCTCTGATTCCTCATAGGTGAAATGAGGGTTTTATGCACATATTCATCAACCTTTCAAAAATTGGTTGATTTCTTACCATGTGCATCTTAGATTTGATTCTACTTGATAGGATCCAAATGAATTCTATTTGATAGGATCCAAATAGTCAAAATCCTTCTTTCAATATATTTACTTTCTAGGATTGAAGGAGGAAATGGGGACAGATGGCAAAGAAATAAAACAAGCACATAACAAATAGTGAATGATGGGGGAGAGCTAGATGCCAACCGAGTAACAGGTTCTTTGCAACCTAGAGCAGTAAGATTAGGGAGAGAAGACTTCAGGCACCAAAAACATCCCTATGGTACACAAGGAGAGAGCAAGAGACTTCTGGACCCCAGGAGGAGGATAAAAGCAAAGTGGTTGCAGTTAGTCTGAGGCCACTGCTGTGGCTGTACCCAGAAGAGCAGCAAGATTGCAAACAGGGAAGGCCTTCCCTGCAGGTTGTTTTGTTTTGTTGGACTTGGGAACTCCATTGAATTACCTTGGGACAGCTTGAGCAAGAGTATAGGTGACTTTAAACATTTTCCAGGGTTCAGGAATGAGTCACTGGGCTACAACAGAGCTATCATTGTTAGGCTGTGGGCCACACAGCCATTGTGGGAGAGCTACCCTGTAGGCTCCACCCTCAGGTTTGCAAAGAGGCCCGGGCTGGGAAACCTTGGGCAAGTGATCTAGAGAGTGTGAGCAGGCCAAAGGCTGTGACTGAGATGGAGGGGAAGAATAAAGCTTTAAGTGTTCAGCAGTAGGCGAGCTGCCTTGCAGCCTCAGCCTTCAGGGGCATAGAGTGAGACTGGTTTGGGCATACCTGATAAGTAGGCAGCCAGCCACTTCAGGAGAGATACCACCTACATGTGCTTTCCTGAGAAAGCCTCTGCTTAGCCAAGGTTAACAGTTTAAGGTGCCTTTTAAGCAGGCTGAAGAGAGATTTAGGCTCTCAACCCTGTGGAGTTTAAGGGCAAAGAAGTCAGCAGAGGCCTCCAGTCTCCATCTTATATACCTGTATCAACAAATGATTAGCATTTCATACCCACAGAAGACCTCTTGTGGCCCAGACAATATTTAGCAAGACATATATACTGCTTTTGTTTTTTGTTTTGTTTTTATTTCAATATTTTCCCCTAGATTTTTCTCTTTTGTCCTTTCTTCATTTCAAGTGTAAATATAATTTTCCATTATTGCCTTCTTCAATAATAAGAACTTCATTTTGCTAGTGTTTCTTCCCCTGTTCTTCGGTTATTCCCCAATTGTATCCTGTAAGGTTTTCTATTTATTTGTTTTGTTTTGATTTATAATATTTTTGTTTTTCCTCTCTATTTGGTAGAAGTGTGGTACCATGTCTGTTCAGGCTGCCAAAGAGCTTCTGACCTCAAGGAAACCACCCAACCAAGCACCAACAGAGGTTGTGGGTTTTTAGGATGCGGGTCAAAGTACCCTATTGTACACATTTATTACTCCTATATACCAATATCTGTGCCTCTCTTCTTTTTGTCAGTCTTTCCTTTTACTCATCCCCTCTCCATTCTTGTTTTTATTTTCTTTAATCTTTTTCCCTTCTTCTTCTTCAATCTTTTCATCCCTTTAGTCCTATACAAAAAGGATTCATCAAAACCTTAGGTCAGATGCATGGTAAATTAAAGAGCAAGAGGAAGTGAAAGGAAAATTAGGGCAAGGAAATGGATAAAAGAAAACACTCATGAGTAAGAAACAGCAGAAAGATCCTGGCAACATGAAACACCAATCCATAGCAACCCACCCAAGGGACTATGAGGTAGCTACTACAGAGGATTCCACCTATAAAGAAATGTTAGAAATGACAGGAGAGGATTTTAAACTACAGATGATGAAAACAATCAAGGAAATTGTTGAGAAAGTGGAAAATAACCAAAAGGAAATTCAGCAACAGAATCAAATAAGAGATGAACAATATGAAGAATATAGAAAGGATATAGCAGGGCTGAAGAAACTGAAGCAGTCAATTAGAGAACTTAAAGATGCAGTGGAAAGTATCAATAACAGATTGGACCATGCAGAAGAAAGACTATCAGAGGGAGAGGACAAATCTCTTGAGATAAGTCAGATAGTTACAGAGGCAGAAAATAAAAGACAGAAAGCAAACTGTTCACTGACAGAATTATGGGACTTCATGAAGTGTTCAGGTATCCCAGAAGAGGATGAAGAAGGCCCCAGAGGAATGGAAGCCATACTAGAGAATAATATAAATAAAAATTCCATAATATCACCAAGGATTCTGACACTCTCCTTACAGAGAGCTATTGGACCCGGATTACTTCAACTCAAATAGAGTATCTCCAAGACACATTGTGATGAATCTGTCTAAAGTCAAAACAAACCAAAAAAAAAAGATTCTGCAAGTTTCCAGGAGTAAACACCACTTGACCTACAGGGACAAATCCATTAGGGTGACTGCAGACTTCTCTAATGAAACTTTTCAAGCCAGAAGACAATTGTCATCTACCCTTGATCTACTTAAATAAAACAATTTCCAACCCAGAATTCTATATCCTACTGAGCTAAGCATCAAAATTGATGTAGAAATCAAATCTTTTACTGAAGTGCTAACATTGAGGAACTTTGCCACAACAAGACAAGCTCAACAGGAAATACTTCAACCTATTCTACACACTGATATTCATGATGGACCAGCAAAGTAAGCTCCCAGAAACTAAAGGACAAACCTAGCTTCCATAATGACTCAAAAGATAAAACTAAGCAATGGACTTTCACAAAATAAGGTGAATAGAACAGTACCACACTTATCAATTATCTCAATAAATGTTAATGACCAAAATTCCCCACTGAAAAGGCATAGACTGGCCGAATGGATAAAAAAAAAAAAATAGCCCTTTTTTTTTTTCCTCTCTGTAGGAAACACACTAACTTCAAAAGACAAATTAAAACTCAGAGTTAATTTTTCAGGCAAATGGAATTCATCAGAAAACAGGGGTTGCAATCATATTTTTGATACAAGTGGATTTAAAGCAACTAAAGTCAAAAAAGACAAAGATGAATACCTCATATTGAGGGGGGGAGTACAACAAGAAGACATTTCAATTCTAAATATTTCTGTACTCAACTTAAATGTTCCCAGATTCTGGAAACAGACATTAATTAGTTTGAGCTATATTATAGTCCATAACACCATAATACTAGGGGACTTTAACATGTTTTTTACAGAGCTGGACAGATCCTCTAAACAGAAAGTAAACAAAATACAAGGGACTTAATGTAACCCAAGAACACCTGTGCATGATAGACTTATATAGAACACTCCATCCCAAAGCTAAAGAATATACATTCTTCTCATCACCCCATGGAACAGTCTCCAAAATTGATCATATCTTAGGACAGAAAACAAACTTTAAACGAATCAAAAGAATGGAAATTTTACCTTCATCTTCTCAGACCACAAGGCATTAAAGGTAGAGCTCAACTCAAAAAAAAAAAAAAATTTCAACCCCACACAAAGGAAATTAAACAACCTTATGCTGAATGACAGTTGGGTGCAGGAAGAAATAAAAGAGGAAATCACTTTCTTGAGCATAACAACAATGAAGACACAAGCTACCAAAACATGTGGGATACAGCAAAAGCAGTCTTGAGAGGAAAATTCATTGCTTTAGATGCCTACATCTAATAAAAACAGAAAGAGAGTGCATCAAAAAAATCACAAGCTATCTTATAATATTGGGGGGAAAAGAATAATCCAAGCCTAAACCCAGCAGAAGAAAAGAAATATCCAAAATTAAAACAGAGATTAATGAAACTGAAAATGAAAGAATCATTCAGAAAATTAATGAAATAAGGAGTTTTTTTTGAAAAAATAAATAAAATAGATAAACCTTTGGCTAGACTAACTAGAAATAGAAAAGTAAAATCTCAAGTAACCTCAATCAAAAATGATAAAGGGAAACAACAACAGATGCCACAGAGATATAAGAGATTATCTGAATACTACCAGAAACTCTATGCCCAGAAATTTGACAATGTGAAGGAAATGGATCAATATTTGGAATAAGACCCTCTCCAATGGATCAATATTTGGAATAAGACCCTCTCCCCAGACTTAGCCAGGCAGAAATAGATCTTCTGAACAAACCAATTTCAAGGACTGAAATCAAAGAAACAATAACAAATCTTCCAACAACAAAAAAAAATGCCCAGATTCACCCAAAAATTCTATCAAACCTTTAAATAAGAGCTTATTCCCACCCTGCAGAAATTATTCCAAAAAATTGAGGAGAAAAGAATCTTCCCCCAACACATTCTACAACGCAAATATCACCCTTATAGCAAAACCAGGAAAAGATCCTACTAAAAAGGAGAACTTCAGGGCAATTTCACTAATGAATGTAGATGCAAAAAATTCTCAATCAAATCCTAGCCAATAGATTACAGCCTATCATTAAAAAAGTCATACATCATGATCAAGTAGGTTTCATCCCAGGGATGCAAGGCCAGTTTAACATACATAAATCTATAAATGTAATTTACCATCTCAATACAAGCAAAAACAAAGACCAAATGATCCTCTCAATAGATGTAGAAAAAGCATTCAACAAAATCTAACATCCCTTTCTAATTACAACACTGAAGAGTATAGGCATAGATGGCACGTTTCTTAAACTGATTGAAGCTATCTATGACAAACCCACAGATAATATTTTAATGAACAGAGTAAAACTGAAAGCTTTTCCACTTAGAACTGAAGCTTTTCTACCAACCAGACAAGGTTGTCTTCTATTACAACTACCATTCAACATAGTGCTGGAATTTCTAGTCAATGCAATCAGACAAGAGAAGAAAATAAAGGGTATCCAAATGGGAACAGAGAAGGTCAAACTCTCCCTCTCTGCTGAAGTATGATCTTATTCTTAGAGAACCCCAAGGACTCAACCATAAGACTCCTGGAAGTCATCAAAAAATACAGTAATGTCTCAGGATATAAAATCAATGTCCACAAGTCAGTAGCCTTCGTATATGCCAAAAACAGCCAAGATGAGGGGCTAATTTAGAACACAACCCCCTTTCACCCTAGTTTCAAAGAAAATAAAATGCCTAGGAGCATACCTAACAAAGAGATGAAGGACCTCTATTAAGAAAATTATGAATTCCTAAAAAAATAAATAGCAGAGGATATTTAAAAAATAGAAGAAAATATGATTCTCGTGGCTGGGAAGAATCAGCAATGTTAAAATAACTGTATTTCCCAAAGCAATTTACAGATTTAATGCCATCCCTATTAACATATCAACATCATACTTTCAAGACTTAGAAAAAATAATTCTTTGTTTTGTATGGAACCAGAAAAAACTCATATGGCTAAGGTAGTTCTTAGTAATGAAAACAATGCCAGGGGCATAAGCATACCAGACTTTAGGCTGTACTACAAGGACATAGTGGTGGAAACAGCATGGTTTTGGCACAAAAATAGATACACAGACATATGGAATCGAATAGAAAACCAGGAAATGAAACTAAAATCTTACAACCACCTAATCTTCGATAAACCAAACAAGAACATACACTGGAGGAAAGAATCCATATTCAATAAATGGTGCTGGGAGAACTGGATATCCATATGTAAAAGGCTGAAACTGAACCCATACCTTTCTCCACTCACAAAAATTGATTCAAGATGGATAAAAGATGTAAATTTAAGGCATGAAATGATAAAAATCTGCAAAGAAAACATAGGAAAAACACTGGAAGATATTAGCCTGGGAAAGATTTTATGAACCAGACTTCTATGGGAATTCTAACAACTAAAATAAACAAACGGGACTTAATTAAACCAAAACGCTTCTGTAAAGCTAAGAAGACAACCAAAGTAAATAGACAACCTACACAATGGGAAAGGATATTTGTGTATTTTGAATCAGGCAAAAGCTTAATAACGAGGATTTACAGAAAACTCAAATTAATCCACATGAAAAAAGCCAACTCCATTTATCCATGAGCAAGAGAGATAAATAGAACCTTCTCTAAGGAAGACAGACAAATGTATAGCAAACATATGGAAAAATGGTCATCATTCCTAATTATTAGAGAAATGCAAATCAAAACCACCCTGAGATATCATCTAACCCCAGTGAGAATGGCCCACATCACAAAATCTCAAAACTGCAGATGCTGGCATGGATGTGGAGAGAAGGGAACATTTTTGCACTGCTGATGGGTCTGCAAACTACTACAATCTTTTTGGAAGGAAGCAAAGAGAATTCTCAAAGAACTCAAGCTAGACCTCCCATTTGATCCTGCAATCCCATTCCTGGGCATCTATCCAGAAGGAAAAAAAAATCCTTTTACAACAAGGACGTTTGCACTAGATTGTTTATTGAAGCTCAATTTACAATCACTAAAACATGGAACGAGGCTAAACGCCCACCAAGCCAGGAATAGATTAACAAGCTGTAATATATGTATATCATAGAATGATATTCAGCCATTAAAAAGATGAAAACTATAAATCCTTTGTATTAACCTGGATGGAAGTGGAACACATTATTCTTAGTAAAGCATCACAAGAATGGAGAAGCAAGAATCCTATGTACTCAATTCTGATATGAGGACTATTAATGACCTAGTATAAGGTGAGGGGACGTGAAAGAGGAGAGCAGAGAGACAGAAGGAGGGAGGGAGGTGGGGGAAGGGAAAAGCAGAGAGAGGCAAGGAAGGAGGGAGGTGGGCAAAGGGAAGAGCAGAGCAATGGAAGGAGAGAGAGGGTGAAGGGTTAGGGTGTGGGACACACCTTTTGGGGGAAGGCACAATTATAAGAGGGACTTTACTTAACAAATGCAATCGATATAACCTGATTTTTTTGTACCCTCAATGAATTCCCAACAATAATAATAATAAATAAATAGACAGGAAGCAATAAAAAATAGTGATAGGATGAAGAGAGCCTCTCTAGGAGTTAATATTAAATTTAGTGATATAATGTTTAAACTGAGTCCTAAGTGGCCAGAAAAAGCCAACCCACCTGATTGGCTGAGAAAATATTCTACATATGAGGAACAGCTGGTACAGAGTACCTGAGACAACTTTAGCTTCTGAGGTTTCTCTCATCACTCAGATTCTATGATCTTCCTAGTGAAATACTGCACTGCAGTATTTCACTAGGAAGGTCATCCAAGAATATTTATATTACTGCTGGGGTATTTTATGCTTATCCGTGTGTGGCAAGCATGATTTTGCAAAGCAATATATTGACAGCCTTTAATAATTTGTAAATGTTACAAAACCCACCTCTATCCCTGCCTCTTCCTCATACAACAGCACATTTTAGAAGACTGTCACTACACAACTCAGCAGTCTGAATTGTTTTATATTTTAAGAATCATTTTATATTCATTTTTGAATATAAACTATTCTATAAACTATTAAAGCAAAGAATTCTTGTGAATATAAACTATTGAATATAAACTATATTCTTGAATATAAACTATTCTATAAACTATTAAAGCAAAGAATTCTTGTGAAGCCATTGGCATAAGATAAATCAAAATATGACTTGAATGCCAGGAAAATAAATGCTTATCTAATTTGCTTGGATAAAAGGCTTTGATAAACATTAATCAGTTTTGATGTTAAATTAGCAGAGCACATATTCTTGATGAGTTTTATATATTCATAAATTTTCCATATTTGTTGTGTCCAACCTGATTGTTAGGTGATTTTTAGCCTCATTATTAATAAATTCAAAATAATAACCTCTTGGATTTATGCAGCCCATTGGATTCTTCACATAACTCACAACAATCAGCCACATGTTCTCTCCCTTTTAGACATGAAGAAATTGATACTGAGGGACACTAAAGGATTTGTGCAATGTTTGTTATGGGAGACAAAGGCTTTAAGGCTAGATCATTCTTCTTTTTATTAGCCATCAATTTGTTCAATCTTCTTAACTATCCTGGTTCCCCATCAGGATTCAGAACAAATGAGGATGCATAATAAGATCATCCTACCTCTTTGTATTTACCATATAGTTCTTTTCCAGAGATTCTATAGGTACTTATTCACATTTTCTATATCATCTGAAGTAAACAGAAGCAGTATTGATTTCAGGTATTGAATACAGTAGAAAAACAGAAGATATTGAGTTATCCCTGGTCATTAACCATAACTTGTAGGGAAAAAATCCTCATGTCCCTGAGAGGAATGCCATCATTTGGCATAGTTGGTGGGAAGGAGCAGGCCAGACCAAACTGCATGATCCCATCAAACCCCTCCCCATTCCCTGAAATACTTCAAACCTATTGTTCCTGGGAAACAACAGAATAGTAACTTTTACTCTGGCCCTAGATGGTGGTCAATTAAGGAAGTAACTCCCAGATTTGTCTTGAGTGCAAAAATTATTCCCTCTGCAGAAGGGATGACTCCCTCTGGGCACACCCTCCCATATTCAACCCTACTGACAAGGGATAATAAAAGCATCTTGATTTGATAGGCTTATCAAATATCAAGTGATGATAAATGTCTAGGTTCATCTCTTAGTTCTGTATCCTGTTCCATACATCTACCTCTATATTTTTGTGCCGGTACCATGTTGTTTTGATCACAACAGATTTATAGTATAGTCTTAAGTCTGATAACATGATTCCTCCTGATTTGTTTTTATTTTTGAGTAATGTCTTGGCTATTTGAGACCTTTTCTGATTCCATTTGAAACAAAGTACCATTTTTTCCAACTCCTTAAAGTATGACAGTGATGCTTTAATAGGGATTGCATTAATTTTTTATATCGCTTTGGGTAGTATGGACATTTTAACAATGTTGATTGTTCCCAGCCATGAGCATGGTATGTTTTTCTATTTGTTAACATCTTCAGCTATTTCTTTTCTCAGAGTTTCATAATTCTCTTTATACAGATCTCTCATGTCCTTTATTAGTTAAATTCCCAAATATTTCATCTTCTTTGACACTATTGTAAAAGGAATAGAGTCCTTGACTTTTTTATTAGCTTGACTATTGTTGGTATATATAGAAACTATCACTTTGAGATATCATCTAACTCCAGTAAGATTAGCCTACATCACAAAATCCCAAAACTACAGATGTTAGGTGGATGTGGAGAAAAGGGAGAGCACTTCTGCACTGCTGGTGAGAATGCAAGTTAATACATTCCTTTTGGAAAAAAAGTTTGGAATACACTTAGGGAATCTAAAAGTAGCCCTGCTGTTCAATCCTGCAATTCCACTACTAGGTATGTATGCAAAAGACCAAAAATCACTTTACAACAAAGACGTCTGCACCAGAATCCTTATTGCAGCCCAATTCATAATTGCCAAGTAATGGAAGAAGCCCAAGTACCCATCGAACCATAAATGGATTAAAAAATTGTGGCATATGTATACCATGTAATATTATGCAGCCTCAAAAAAAGATGGAGACTTTACCTCTTTTATGTGTACATGGATGGAGCTGGAACATATTCTTCTTTGTAAAGTATCTCAAGAATGGAAGAAAAAGTACCCAAAGTACACAGTACTATTATGAAACCAATATATAATCACCCACACTTTCACATGAAAAATAAAACACAACTATAGCCCAGGACGAAGGAGGAAAGAGGAGATGGGGGAGAGGTGTGGGAAGGTTGGCTGGAGGGAGGGTAATTGGTGGGACCATACTCATGGTGCATATTGCAAGGGTACATGTCAGATCTATTAAGTGTAGAGTATAAATGTCTTAACACAATAATTAAGTGAGGTGAAGGCTATGTTAAGCAGTTTGTGTAAGCATTCCAAATTGTATATAAAATCAGCACATTGTATCCTATAAATGCATTAATGTTATGATTTAAAAAAAAAAAAAAAAGCAAGCCTCTTGAAACCATGTGGAAGCTGAGCTGGCTCCTGGTGAGAGGCTACTCTGTTCTTTCTCTCTCCTTTCTCTGCTAATAAAGCTTTTCCAATCCCTGGTCTGGCCTCCTCTCCTTCTTACAGACCCTTCTCCCAACTCTACCCATAGTCCCTTTAAAACTAGTTAAAATTGCAATTCCAATTAAAATGATACCAACGAGTCTCCTTCAGGAATGCCGAATTCAGAGAAGTGAGAGTTTCAGCTAAATGGATGAAACCATTTAGTTACCTTGTCTTAAAGCCAATGAAGCAGCCAGAATATCCATCCAAATAACTTAAACTCTGTTCCAAGTCCATAGTACTTGGGATTACAGCACATGAAAGAGGTGAGGAAGAAGAGAAGTTCAAGTCTGAAAAACATTTTGCAGTGACCATCTGGCTATTTTAACCTTCTGTCTGTGATACATTTACATGAAAGTCAGCTGAAGTTAAGCAAAAGCCAACTGAAAATCATCTGCTCTTACAAAAATGAAGGACTCTCACTGGGAGTTTTTAAAGCTTCCAAGAACAACCTTAGCCAAAATGAATGCAATCAGTATTTAAGCTAAGAAAAAAAAAACGCTGTTAGTTAGTTAATAGCTACTGTCTTTTCTTATGACAGCTGTTTAAAAGTGCAAGGTTTGGATGTTGCAACTGCTCAGATTTGAGTATGTTGGATTCTTCATTTTATTTGGGAACACAAGCACTTCCTCCTAGAGATTCCAAGAAAATGGGAAACTTGATAAGAAACCAACATTCCTTCCCAGTCCCCTGGTGTGTTGAATATTTGCTTCCATATAGCATTTCCAAATGCCCGCTTCTCACTTGGGCTTCCCACCTGCCAAAGTCTTGTCAAGAGAAGTCTCAGGGCACTTGCTGTTCATCTGCTCTGTGTGCCCTGCAGACTTCTTTAATTGAAGTGCGGTTTGCACACTTTGGAAGAACTCCACCAGGACTAAACCTGTGCTAGAGAAACTGAGGAGCAGCCTATCCAGACAGTCATAGGCTTCATTTTCCTGGCAGCTTCTGCAAAAAGTGCTGCCAAAGAGGAAGGCCATGCTGCCTGCGACTCGTACGTCTTTGTGTGCGTCAGCTTTCAATCGGTTGTAGCAACACACATCTGTTTAAGTAGATGAGGATAGTATCTTCTTCATCTTCATGTCTATGTGCATTTATCCTTATACATATCTACATATGACAAGACCACAGCAAAAAGAACCAAGCAGAAAAGAATCATTAATTTTTTTAAATGACATTAAATACTTAAGTGATATATTAGTTTAAGATTTTCTTAAAAGGCAGATATCACCGCCTAAAGAAAATCCCCTCTTGATACTTCGCCTACTCATTGTGGTTGGCTTTTTTCCCCTCTTATAATTATTTGGCTCGGAACAATGAGAAGCCTAAAACATCTGAACTGCTTTTTCATTTGTTTAGCTATTAAACTTCCTCCGTGCAGTGTATGTTTATTTAAAGTCTTTCCAACTACACATTCACAATGCGTTTGTTAAATTAGTTAAGAGACTTTAATTGGGCACTGGGGATTAGTTGCATTATTCCCAAATCTCTTTACTAAAAAGACATAGGAGCAGTGAGCAGTTTATTTATAACCTTGTTATTTGGGGCCATTAATGATGCCACCATTTTCTCTCTTCATATGTTTAGCATGTTAGCTTCAAAATTCAGTTCATAGCTCCGTTTGCTCATGTTTTACACTGTAGCCTACAACAATTTTAAGTTAACTACAGTGCACCCACCTGCTAAAGATGGAACAGAAAAGGATGGGAGAGTTTCCAGAAAAGCTACATTAAAACTGCAAGCAAAATTTGTAATTCTTCCATTCATCAGCCCCGAACGAATTTCTGTTACTCTTCTTCTATGTAAAAAATACACAATATTACACATATTTTGCTTAATTGTGGAAAATTAAAATTTAAAAACCAAGAATACTCCCAAAGGGGAAAATATTCTCCATCACTTTTCCTGTACTCATGAAATTGTGTTACTGTACAATGTAGGTAATAATATCTTCCCGCTCACATCATTGTCTGAAGGAAATTTTTTTTTTTGATGGCTTTGTGTCAGAAAGTATGTTTGGCATTGATAATCACTAACATATGATAAAGAAATCTAACAAAGGGAATCATGCTTTCCTCATAGCCTGAAGTTGTGAGTTTAGACCATCTAGAAAGACTGGGTTCCTGCTAAGCCATTGCACCTGAACAGGACATGTTAAACTGGCAGTGCTTCTCAACCTGTGAGTCGCGACCCACAGGAACTGTATTAAAGGAAAGCGGCATTAGGAAGGTTGAGAACCACTGTAAGCATCTTATTTGACTGCAGTCTGTAAACACTGTTCTGTTGTTTCTCTAAATTGGGGTTTTCGTGAAGCAATTCTCTGTATAATCTATCCTAATTCAGGCAAGTCTGAATCCGCCTAGTCTGGAAGCAGACAGCTGAGGCAGGGTCACGCAAGGCATCTGATCATAGCTTTAGCCTTGCTGCCCAACTTCCATCTGTTGAAGGACAAGAAGTCCCAGGGTAAGTACAGATACTCATAATTATCAACCAAACAGGCTTCACATTTCTCTCAATTTGTCTTAATTTTAGACAGTTTTCTTCTCATCTCTAGGGCCCTGACCTCCCTTTTCTCAGAGCATTATTTTTAGGAAACTCAATTTTAAATTGTTCCTCTGCCTCTTTCACATGTAAACCCTCTCCCAGTCTCTTGCCAGTTTACAACTCTAGAAGGACTTTGGCAGGGGCCTGGGGGCCACACCTCTACCTTCGAAATGCAGTCACCCAAGGAGATAGTGCTCCATCTGCCTCTGTAAGAGGGTAGAACCTAATTTCAATAAGGGAAGATCAGCAAACCCAGATAGCCGAATCCTAGCGACCAGACTACCCTAAATTCCTCCAGAACTTTTCCAACAGCGCCGCCAGCATTTAACAACTTTCGCCCCTTTTGTTTCAGTGGAGTTGAGTTTAATCTTTCTTCTCTGCTGCAGTATTCTTGAATAAAGTCTTCCTTGCCTGTTTAAATGATCTGATGCGTTTTTTTTTTCTTATTCCAATTTTTTTCTTTCTCAACAAGAGTGAGACAGATGCTCAAACTTAACTACTAACAACCAGTCATTCAGTGCATGAGCAGCCATTTAAAAAAAGAAACTTTTATTCTACAGAAATGCAAATGTCCTAGCTACTGCTGAAATCCCCCTTCCGAGAGATGAATTTTTAAAGACTGCAAGCCACCTATATTTTTGTGGCTTTAAGGTAAGTCCCCTCTGTACAGTCCCAACCACTTTAAGTCAAATGCATCCACAAAAAAAATTCCCAAATTATCCTTTTGACATATTAGATCTGAGTCCTACTGGCCTGCAAGTTTGTGTTACCACCTCCCCTCTCCCTCAGGACAATCTTCTGTCCCTCAGTTCTTAATGAATAATTCTGACTGATGCTCACTGAGGATAAGGGCACCAGTGGGAAAGAAGTCTGAATGAAGATATGAGGAAATAATTTGTCCATTATCTTTTTAATGATTCCCTAGTGGTGCCAATTCCCTCCAGTCCTGTAAAAACAGGCAGCACAGATAAAAGCATATTCCTGCTGATGAGGTCTACTGTGATATGAAGAATGAATCTCATTGTGGCTGACGGCAAAAGGTTAACAAGGAAATGATTAACTAACATGCAAAAGCTCTTCTTCTTCCTGAGCCTTCAAAGTCTTCAACCCAGAAGGGGGAGAATATACCAGAAAAGAAGAAACCATTTGTGACTTTGGTGTGTGTGGAAATTATGATATTTTGCTTTAATTTACTAGAGCCATGTTCTGTTTTATTTTTATGAACTTGTAAAGTCAGCTAAATTAGGAGCCAAAAAAAAAAAAATGTGTAACTAAGGTAACAGTTTCCATAAATCAAAGGAATGAAAAGTAGCGGCACTAAATTAAACAAAAGAAACGAAAATGCTCTTTATTTTTCTGTAAAATATGACATGCACAAAATTTTGAGTTAATATTGGCTTTCTTTTCCATGAGCTCTCAAGATCTCACTGACAAGGCTTGCCATTGAATAACGAGTGAAGTGATCATCACACACAGCCCCGGGCTATTTTGCATCCTGTCTTGTTTGCATGTGGTATATGCATGATCTCAGTGAAGCCATAAGATAAATTAATCAATGCCGTGAGATACACTCGTGTGCCTAGAGAGGGTGCTGGTATAGATTAATATTTGTTTTTATAGTACAAGAGAAATTTCACACAAGTCAAATTGTACAGTATCAGTGAATATAGACTTAAATAGTTATACGCGAACATAATGACACATAGTTTCTAGGGAAAAAGCCCTAAATTGTATGTAGTTAATTTTTTAAGAGTAATTATTTTATTAAAAAGACTATCTCCATCAGAGGTGTTAGCATCTGAAAGGTCTACACTCTCAAATGCTTTTAGAGACAGGCATAAATGTAACATATGTGGTGGCGACTGTACAACTCAGTAACAAGTATAACTCAAGAAGGAATATTATTCAATTGAGAACTGGAAGGCTGTACCTCTCCCAAGACATTTAAATTCACTTTTAAAACCCTCTAGCCCAATTTATGACTTTCATACGAAAGCTATAACCCAATTATGGCCCAAGAAGAAGGGGAAGGGGAGAGGGAGGGCCGGGGAGGGAGAAGGATGGGTGGAAGGGCAATAATTGGTGGGATCACACCTATGTGAAATTTACTAAGTGTAGAATATAAATCTCTTAACACAATAACTAAGAAATTGCCACGAAGGCTATGTTAACCAGTTTGATGAAAATATTTCAAATTGTATATAAAACCAGCACATTGTACCCCATGATTGCATTAATGTACACATCTATGATTTAATAATAATTAATTAAAATTTTTAAAAAAACCTTCTAGCGGCCTTCGGAACAAGACTGCTGCCCAGGCAAGTTCACTCACTTCTAAGCATGTAATCACTGACGTACTGAGTGAAGTTGTTTTCTGGTTGTGAGATGTGATATTTATATGAATTCAGAGTATTTAGGATATTCATTCTAATAATATTCCTAAGGCAGGTCAATTAGTTGTATTTGAAGTGGTAATTAGTTTGTAAAAAGAAGTGTAAACAGAAAGAACATTAATTACCTTGCTAATTCCTTGTCACTCTCCTCACCCTCTCCTAACCGTAATGCACGTGTGTGCACACATGCACACACACACACACACCAGCGCCAGGGTGCTGATCTTGCCCTATTACTTCGGAATTCTTCTATTTGGATGTATTACCTAGGGTATAATTACCATATAATTTCTTAACAAATTCATGCTGAGTGTTTTAGAAATAGATTTTACTTCCAGGTCCTGTCATTGGAAATATTTGATACTGCATGACTGGTTTGATCTTCAGTATGTTCTAGAAACTTTCACCCAAGTTCAAATCATTATTTGTAAAAGTGCTCTAAGCACTGAGACTTCGAAATGGAAAGGAAGCCAGCCTAATGAGTCCTTTTGGGGTTTTTAGAGGCAATCAAAAACTTGGAAGGAACAAGAGGCAGTAAACTGATTGATGGTCCCTGGACACTGCTGCTCACAACAAACCCATGAGTAACTCGTAAGTGTGCATTTCTTTCAAATCGTAGGAGCCGTTCAACAACTATTTAAAATGTATCTTGTGTATTGCAGCAAGTAGTTCAGGAACAGTAATTAATAAAAATCATTATTCTATATAAATTGGATTTCTGTAAAAGTATATACCTTTCAGTGTTCCTGAAAGTATAGACTGATTTAACCTGAGATCTAATTCAAGAACAGATTTTTTTCTCACTAAAACTAGTTTTTGTCTTACTTGATAACATTTTATACATTTTGCCATGTGCCAACCACTATCTCCCCAAACTGTTATGTCAGACTCTCCCCCAAAGCTCTCCTAAACACGAATTAAAAGTCTGAACGTCTGTGGGTAGCAGATATCAGAGAACAGCAACAACTATCGTAGTGAACAGACAGCACAGTGAAAAGCAGCCACCGTTTTCACACTGTGTCTTGATCAACTTAGGACTTCAGGTCCCGGGACCCCAGATTCCGACCCATCTGGCACCACTGAGAAACCCTGAAATACCAGCTGTGCAGGCCAGCTAACATCACCGCATGGGAAATAGGCAGCCATTCATTTCTGATTTCTACCACTCACCAAGTGCCACATATCTCCCAACTTTGCTGTCCAAAACACAGGAAGAACAACAAGGAGACAGGCGACAGTGTAAGAAAGAGCTAATAAAAGAACCAAATGACTCACGAGCAATCTGGAAAGTGCGATCAGTTCTATTCTGCCTTTGCATCACTACTCTGACAAAAAGGCCTTTATCTTTCCCTAAACATCAAATGCTTAAATTAGATTTCTGTCCCTGAAAGCTTGAACACATTGCCACTAAATGCCCCACACCACTTTTTAGAGGCTAACGCAGGGAGGTTAATTTGCATTTCTCTCTCTCTCTTTTTTTTTAGCAAAACAAATTTGTTGTGGCGGTGGTCTCAGGTATAAAATTATATTTACAAATAGGGTAATAGCTTTCATCCACAATTTAAAATATAAAATATTCATTTTTTGTTCTTTATGGGAACACAAACGGAAGAAAAATGTAGACACTGCTTTAATTTTTTCACTGTTCATGGATGTGATGGTTCCCAGGAGCCCTTCAGCATCTACTTTAAGAGTTAGTAATGGCGTGTTGTTGAGAGAGTGAGACAACTTAAAAGAAAGATCCCTGGCCCTGAAATTCTGCAGTAAAAGGTTTGAGACAATTATAAAATGTTCTTTGTTTGTAAGAGTGTCCCATGTATGTGTGAAAGCATACCCTGGGTGCAAAATCTTACAGCCATTCGGTAAAGACACCTATGTCCACTGGAGTAAACTTGAACTACTTGCCACACAATCACAAACCCAAACTGAGAATAAAAATGTGGATTTATATGTTTTCTCAATCTAGTTACAGACTTTCTGAGATAAGCCAACTTATTTTCCATTAGTCAGTTATAAAATATTTCCTGCCCATCAAAAGTTCCTTTTAGGTTTTGATATAGGTGATACTTCAAAGATATTAGAGAAAAATCTCAAATCACGGAGTCTTACAAATTTGAACCTCATACATAATTATCTCTAAAAGAAAAAATACTTTTCCTTCCTTTCTTGTTTCCTCTAAAGAAATATTTCTTAAGCTTCTGTATGTGCCAGTCACCTTTCTAGGCACTTGGAAGACATTAGTTGACAAGACAATGGTTTCCTGCCCTTGGTGCTTACAACCCAGTTGGTAAACATATGGTACACCTTGTGCGTACCTGCTGTGTGACCTGGAGCAAGTTACTTAACTTCTCTGTGCTTCACTTCCCTCGTCTGCAAATGTGGGATATTCATAGCACGGACTCCACAGGACATTAGTGAGTGTTACAGGAGTTAGTGAGTATAAAGTGCTTTGCACAGAGTAAGTCCTAAATAAATAATAGTTTTTATGCTTACTATTTTCTCTAACTTGTGCTAAATGTAATATTAGAAAAAAATATTAGTTTGAACCATGTGAAACTGACATTTTTGTAGGCAATGGCACAGAGTTCAACTCATAGCTAAAAGCAATAGTTCTTATCTACGGCTACATATTAGAATGACCTGAGGGAACTTTTAAAACTACCAGTTCCAGGGCACAACCTCCTGGCTCCCTGCCTAATCTGTTAAGTAACGATTATTGTGGACAAGATACTGGTGAATATTTTTAATAAAAAGAAAGAAACAAAAAAAAAAGGTTACCAAGTGATTTCAATGGGCAGCCTGTTTTGCATAACACCTTATTTTATAAGAAGTAGTTATAAAATTAGGACAGGCGGTGTCAAAGAAAGCAGAAAGAGGATGGAGTGATCATTGATACCCATTGCTGTGGAAAATACAACCTGGTTAAAACAAAGCTATCATCTCATAAAACTTAGGGAGACCCATTGATATGTGTATCCCTGGAATTAACACCTGTCTCCATGGGAAAATGTAACTGCATTGCTTCTGCTCCTGTTGCATTTCTAACTGATATTCTGCTGTGGTCCAGAGCACAGGATTTGAGTAGCTCCATTGTGAAAAATGTTCATGGAAAGAAAAAAAAAGAAAACATTTTTGATTCACTTCCATCTGTCGCTGCAGCAGAACACAGGTTCCCACATTCAAACTTTAAAGAAAAAACTTTTTTAAAGAAAATAAAATATATATAAATTCCTACGAGGTTTTCTTTGTGTACCAGACCTGGAAGTACAAAACAGGAAGAAAGTTTATTTTCAAAATTCTACCTTTCAAAAACAGGAGAGTCGGATGTAATAAAAAACTTATCAAAGGACAAGAACCTCAGTAACTGCCAGTGCATAGGAAATATTTTAAAGCAGGTACTCTAAACTCCTTGGAGTTACTTATTGGAAATGTGGGGTTTACAGGATAATGGGTTTTAAGGACAACTTTAGAATGTTAAGCATTTCATCAACAACATCATGTCATGGATGAACCAAACTGGGAAAAGTCTCCCAAGATTTGTCACAAACTTCAGGCCCTAATCTTACACTCAAAGTTTTTAACATGAAGATAAAACTTGAAAAAGCTTATCAAATCTGTGAATGATGAGAAAAGTCTAGAAGGAATGGAATTTTTATGATAGAATGAAGATCTAAACAGATCTTGACAGGTGTGAATAGTTGGCTGCTTCTAAGAGGGCAAATGGAATAATAAAATATTTGTTCATCTGATCTCTCTGGTTGGGCTACGAACCTATCTGAACATCACATACCATGTTAAAATAACTCATTGTGTGATAAAATCGGAAAGTATTTTAAAATTATAAATATATCTGCTATTTCCCCAAACAATGCATATCTATTCATAGTTATATCATAGGTTGTCTAGTACAGATCCTAGTACACTGGAACTTTAACAATTTAAATAGAATAAAATGGGACAGCACCTGTGGCTCAAAGGAGTAGGGCACCAGTAGGTGGCGGGTTCAAACTCGGCCCTGGCCAAAAACTGCAAAAAATAAATAGAATAGAACAAAATGATAGCACAGGTGAATCAGAGGAAGTATAAAATGGAAATGGGAAAGGATATTATCACTGCCTTTAAGGATTTGCTCTCTTTGTCATTCAAAGAGAGCAAAGATCTAATCTCTATGACTCTAACGTAGCAGAATTAACTTATGGTATTATCAAATTCCTTGACTACAATGTGGAAAATTGGACTAGTTAAGGGTTGTCCAACTTTTTGGCTTCTCTGGCCCACAATGGAAGAAGAGTTGTTTTGGACCACATATTAAATCCACAAACACTAACAAAAGCTGGTGAGCTATGACAACTGCTCCCTCAGATAAGAAAAAAACTCATCACATATAGTAGCCCATTCAGAGAGTCTTTCAGAATTGTCAAGCAGGTCCTAAGTTTTCAATTACTGATGGGAAAATGTCCATGTTTAAGTAATAAAATGTCTTTGGAGAGTTTTTTAGTTTTTGTTTTATTATAAAAGTAAAAGAAAAGGGGGCAACATAAAACTAGTGAGATATTTGACTTTATATTTGAAAAACAAAGACACCAGTGTCTGGTTCAATGGAAGTAGATGCAATTCATAATTCAGCGAGTTCTCAAGGCAGTTTGACTTTTAATCTTAACATGCTTCATTCTTGAAAATAGCTGCTCACAAATGTAGATGCTGCCAAAAAGCCATGACATGAAATAAGGCATGATAGTAAAAAGTAAGGGAAATTTATCTCTGGGAAGACAGGCCCTACGACAATCCAGTAGAGAGACATGACCACATTTTTCTTTAAGTAGAATGACAGATTGCAGCTTAATGATGCCATTTGAAAGTTGGCAGGTAACATATTTAAGTCAACTGAAAATGGAGTTGCACATGCACCAAAATATTAATTATTTTCCAGGAAATCTTGAAATCTGTTTTCAAATGCTGGTATCACATTGAGAAGCAAGGTTGCATATTTTTTGCACATCACAGGACTGCCATTAGCCAATGTATCAAATGCATAAAATTCTTTGCCTTGAGCTTGCCATAATTTCAGTTTCCAGTTTCCTTTGAAACACTGTTATGTGAAACATTGAATTAGTAAGTTAGTTTTCACCTTGAAGACTCATGTTTAACTCATTTAAATGAGCAGTTAAATCCACTAAAAATGCTATATCTGTGAGCCAGTTTTCATAATGCTATATCTGTAAGCCAAGTTCTGCCACAAATTTGCTTCTTGGTACCACAAATGACTTCATAACATGTTGCATTTCATAAAATCTTTTCAACATCTGGTCTCAGTTTAGCCATATTACTTCTGAAAAGCAAATGATATCACTATAGCCAGCATTCATACTTTTAAGGAATTCCTGGAACTGGCAATGATCTGGCCCCTTGGCCCTTAAGAAACTCAGTGTTGATGACAATTTCCATGATATTATCCATTTTTAAAGCTTTTGTGCATAAATTTTCTTGATGTACTACATACCAATACTTTTATCAAATGTGCATTTGGGTCAGCAATTCCATAATTTTCTATTAATTTTTTAAGCCCCTCTCTTTTCCCTACCACTGCCAGGGCACTTTCAGTAACTAAACAAATACATTGCCAAAGGACAAAGAAAATCACTGTAACATATATTTTAATTGCTTTACATAGAAGTCTCAATTTAATTGTATCTTTTAATGTCACTTTCAGTGACGTTATATTAGTCATCAATATCTTTAATAAAAATAGTAAGTGGAGCCATATTTGTAGTATCAGTTGCCTTCTTCTTCTAACATAGTGTGATCAGAGCAAAAATTGGGAATCCACGGTTATATTAAGGACAAGCTACATGTTCTATCACAAAAGCAAGCAACTAAATTGACAATCCAACAGAAATTCTTATGCAAGATGCAAAGATAAATACATTTCTTGTTCTTTGACATTTTTGTTGGTGATTTGTTAACTTTTTAAAAACAGATTTGTTGAGTTATAATTTATATCCAAAAACTATACTTATTTTACATATATAGTTTGATGAGTGTAGACATACAGATGTAACTGTACAATTATATCAACATAATAAAGAGTAATAGACAGATCCATCCCAACTTTTTTTATGTCTTTTTGTTTTCCCTATTGTTGCTGTTAGTTTTGTTTGTGTGTGTGTGTGTTAAGAATGCAACATGGAATCTTCCCTTTTGACAAATTTGTAAGTGTACAATACTGTATTATTAGCTACAGTCACTGTATCACTATGTTGTACTTCGGAATTCTTATTGTCCACAGCTCTGAACTCTCCCGACATCTATCATTTCTTCACTCTGTTTTCTCCTTTTTGACACTGTTTTAGATACCTATTACAAATGCAGTCATCAATTATCTGCCTTTCTGTGACTGGCTTCACATAAGGTCCTCCAGTTTCATTCATTTCATTGCAAATGGCATGATTTTCTTCTTTCTAAGACTAAATAGTATTCTACAGTGTATCTGTGCATACACCACATTTTCTTTATCCATTTATCTATTGATGGATTTCTGGGTTACTTCAATATCTCAACTATTGTGAATAACGCTACAGTAAACATGAGAGTGCGAATATCTCCTTCGGATCCTTGTGGTCATTTTTTTTTAAAGAAAGGTTATACAATGCAATGTATTCTAATTCTTAAAATATTATAACGTAAATAATAATACCTAGAATTTTGTAAACATATGGGATATGTTAAGAAATATCTTCTTTGTGCTTTATATAATTTTGTACCAAAACAATGTCTGTAAGCAGGAAAATTAAATGAAAAAGCAAGGACTTTTCTACATATAAATTAACATCATGTAAATGGATAAATGGCCATGTAGAGAGACTATTGAATTCAAATTGACATTTTCTAAATGTAAGAAAAAAACTCTTAAAGACAGATCACACAATACTGAGTCAGCACATGGTAAAAATATTTCAATTTTCATTTGATTAAATAAAATATTTAAAATGAAAATATTCCTTATATAATCTGACATTAATTTTTTATGAGCTCCAACTGCAGCTGCCATGTTGCTCGGTTTAGCTGTTTTAGACTGTTGTAGCACAAAAACTAGGCACTTGAGATTTACTACTTTCTGAAACACAACAGAAATTTGAGACACTGGGTCAGAAAAATAAGTACTCTAATGTAGTAGTAACTTTCACAGTATCTGCCATACTCTACCACAACACTGCACCATGAGAAAGCTGGCAAGTCTTCAAAACAGGTAGAACTACTAGGGTATCAGGGCGTGAAGACTCAATAAAGATGTGCTAAATATTCTATTAATTTTGACTTCTTGTTATTTGCGGCTTAACTTTAATCAGAAATATGGAAACTGATTTAATCATGAGCTCTGCCTTTAATTGTGCATAGGACTGTTTAACGGTTTTCATTTTGTTCTTTTTCACTGTATTCTGACTTGTAGCATTGTCCTGCTTTTTACAAGCAATTACTCTGTACCTGTGGGCAATGTATCCACTGCTTCAGGAAAGCAGAAGAAAATCTGACAAAACATCACCCATATAAAAATCCCCCTAAAGTTAAGAAATGTATGCATTAAAAATATCAAACATATTCAGTACTATGCTGCCAAAAAAACCAAGAAAGATGTAAGATTTCAACTTTTAAGAACAAAAGAGAAGGTGAAGAGATGAAATAAGAAATGAAAAGAAAGGAAAAATAAAGTCTCTGCATTTAATAAACAAAAGATGAGTAATTAAAAATACCAGTAGGACAAAGCATGTTTCATGATAACCAATCAGAATTTTAAAATTAATAGTTACATGTGAGCATGATAATTAGATATATTGCATAATTCCAGCTCTGTATTTGTGCTGCCACTAAACAATTGTTAATGACCAATTATAATGTAAAACAAAAGAAAATAGAGCATAAATATCCAATATGGTACATAAATATAAAATATATGTGAAATATATGTCAATTATTATAAATTTCCTTAAATTATCACATAATAAATATTCTAGAATATACAACTAACCAAGGAAAAGTAAAACACAATTTCAGAGATTATTAGTGCCTCTACAATGTTGTGTGACTACAAAACTAAAACCAACCCTCAGTATCACTCATAGTGATAAGGTGAAGGAAATTATAGGATCTCTTGAAAATTCAACACAAACAGTTAAAATACTATGTGAAAATAAATTAATAAAAAAAACTTTAAGATATTTACAATGGGTCTTCTTAGGAGAAACCCAAGAATTTTCAATTATCCAATCTAATTGGGCCTAAAAGTTTGGTAAACAGGACAATTACATAGTAAAAATTTTAAATTAACTGTCATTAGTTTTTAAATTAAATTGTCATTCTATATAGATAAATAAATGTCAATGTGGCTGGGTACAGTGCCCCATGCTTGTAATCCCAGCACTATGGGAGGCTGAGGCAGGAGGACTACTGGAGGCCAGGGGTTTGAGACCAATCTGTACAACATAGTGAGATTCCATCGCTACAAAAAGCAAAAACTTTAACCAGGCATGGTGGTAGCACACATCTATAGTACTTAAGTACTCCAGATGCTCAAGTGGGAGGATCACTTGAGCCCAGGAGTTGGAGGGTGCAGTGAGCTATAACTGTGCCATTGCACTCCAGCCTAGGTGGCAGAGTGCACCTAGTGCATTCTGTCCCTAAAAGAATAAATAAATAAATGTCAGTGATTCATATTACCCACATATATCCTCTCTCTGTTTTGTATAAACAACTCTCAAATCATCTGTAAAGAGTTCAATTCAAAATTTGGGGTATTTCATTTTTCATTTTAGCTATCTTTTTTTTATATACTGAAGTACATTACAGACCTTTAGTTAAGCATCATATTTTATTATGTAATTTTTAATATTTTGTTACAGTAAAACATAATCATGTCTCTTTAAAAATATTCAAAAGTATAATAAGATCAATCTGAAAGTCTAATCATAAAACAGTAGCATTTTAGTTCAATTTTTGAGATCCATTAGTATGGATCTTTTACATTAGTTCAAAATTATCAGTATCTGAAAAAATAAATAAATAAAAATCAGTGTACACTATCTTCCTCCCAAGGTATTTTTTGTCATTTTAGTGACAATTAGTATATTCTCTAACATTTAATTAATTTTATGTCTGGATAGTGAATTTGGTAATTGGTAAGTTGGGATTTTTCTAAATTCTTTTAAATTCCTGGAAAGATAAATAAATATATAGATGATGAAATATGTACACATATGCATAAACTTAGATACATTCACATATGAAAAGAGTTAACATCACATTTAAAGGTAGATCTGTACTTATTACATAGAAAAACAATCATTTTAATGTATAATGTATATATCATACTATATATAATTAACAAAATAAGTTAAAGAATAATTATTTCCCCATATTTTAAATATATATATTTTTATATATAAAATATATATCTTTTTATAGATATATATTTAAATAATATATAACACCATCCCATACCCAAGTAGATGTGATCTCTTAGGGCCCTAGCGTTTGTTGGTGGAGACATCGTCATTGAGTTCCCTCAGTCACAACTAACCTGACTTTGTAAGGTCCAGCTGACCCAACAAAGTCAAATCACTGTGGCCTCCCACTTTCTCCTCTTCTCAATGCCATCATCATTTATTCCCCATACAGAGCAGAACAAAATAGGTAGAAGGAAAGAGCCTGTTGCTTCCTTTGAAAACTTTCTTTGGCATTCAATGATCAGACCATGTGCCTCTAAAAAACTCCATATATTGAGAGTTGTAAATTATGTCAAACAGGGAAACACACATTCCTTATCTTTATCATATCAGTTCTCCAAGACACAGTGATTGTAAGACAGCAAGCACTCAGAACTTCTCTTTGGGTGCCACATTATTTTTATTTTTTAATGCAGGAGCAGGCTATCGTGTGACCCAGATCCATGCAAGGTCAGTTGACCTTTGAGACGACATGTTGCCAGATGCCTGCGAGAAACTGGGAGGCAGCAGGTTTAACCAGCAGTCTAATTTAGACACTGGGTGGCCACAGAGTTTACCTCAAAGTTGAACTGAAGCCTTTAAACATTAGACCTTATTCAAGTACACATTTCAAATCCCACAGACTTTACAGAAAAACAATCTATTTGAATAAGCTTGGAGAAAAATGTATATACTACTGTCAAGTGATTTTATGTGTATTATCATATGTAATCTTTACACTAACCTGGGGAGGTACTCAAAACAGAACTTTCCAAAGCTAAAGTAAAATATAACATTTTTATGACTAAATTTACAACATTTTAAAATGTTAAATAACAAGCCCAAGATGTATTTTTTAAAGTCATCAGTACTAATCAATTAACTCCTGGACTAGCCTTACTCTTGTTAAGTTTACAATCTATTGGAGGAACCAATTATTTGATAAATGACTCAGTCAAATATTTAATTATGATTACACTAACTTAGGAAGGGAAGTTCAGACGAGTAAGTATAGCTCACAGGGTCTAGACATGACTTCAAGGGAGACTTCCATATCTAAATGACTTCAGAGCTGACTTGTAAGGAATAGGGATTATCTAGTTGAAGAAAAATGGTGCAGTGGAGACAGCTTGTGCTGATACATGTATGTGAGGTGGGAAAGGGCATGATGGGCTGGCATGGTTGAACAGACTAGGGGTGCTCAGTGAGCGTGGGGGAAGGCAGGGCAGATAATACACAGTTTTGAACACTGTTTAGACTGTGATCTTAATTCTAATGCCAGGAGGATATCATGAACAGTTTTAAGCAGTAAAATTTGCATGTTAAAAGCATCACTGTGGTTACAATAAAGGCTGCAAGGAGATCTCTCATAAATCAACTGCAGTAGTTCAGACAAGCTAAGTTTCTTGAGTTCCATAGATGCCAGAAAAGAAGAAAATGGAACAGATTTAATATAGAGAAGAAAAAGTCTTAAAAGGCAGTGCTTGCTTTGGATAAAAGAGATAGAAAAATGACCATAAATTTTCAGGTTTGTGTAACATGAATTGTGAAAGTATTCATTTGAGATTTTAAACCTTATTTTTAAAAAAAGCAAGGATAGGAGTATGGGTGGAATCAAAGATTTATTTTAGGATGTGTTGAAATTGATTGGCTTTGTGACCTACAAGATTTGGAGTAAACAAATCTGGCTTTATAGAAGTCTGAGCTGGGAATATAAACATGAGAGTCATCAGTATGTACATGGCACATAAACAAGTTTTCTTGTCTACAAGAATACAGAGCATTGATATTTAAAAATCAGTCACAGATGAGCTAGGAAAGAAAGCTCAGAAGGAGTAGCCAAGAGAGATTAGAGAAAACACAGCAGAGCCTACTATTGAAAACCAGGGTAAGAAATTGTTTTGGAAGAAAAAAACACTCAGCATCTATTATGAAATGCCAAAGAGGCTGTTAAAATCATCTCTTTATGTTCAGCCCACATTTTTCCAATAAGGAAAATAAAACCACAAATGATTTACAAAGAGGAATACATATGGAAGTGGGCTGTAAGAAAGAATATTCTATCACTCCAACTACATCTACATAAACTTATTTAAAGCTATGGAATGGTCTTTTGGATCTAAGTTAGCAAAAGGCAAATATTATCAAGAATGCAAGAAAATTC
Organism: Galago senegalensis; assembly: GCA_963575145.1. NCBI lineage: Eukaryota > Metazoa > Chordata > Mammalia > Primates > Galagidae > Galago > Galago senegalensis. Next base: position 39,144 of record CAUYTI010086908.1, read on the forward strand.
ATAAATTAACAGTTTTTGTTAATATAAATTCGTACAATAAGTTTAAAAGACAACTTAGTAATATATATCAAAAGTCTGAAAATTTGTTGATGTTCATCAGCACAACAGTTCCACTGCTTCATGAAAATAATTTAGAAATTCCAACAAATAGCAATGACTAGAAATACTTTTATTTAAGAATTACTCATATCATGTTCATAGTGGTCTATGTATACCAGGGAATACTATTCCACCATAAGAAAAGATGGCAACTTTATATCTTTTGTTTACCTGGCTGGAGTTGAAACACATTCTTCTTACTACCCAATGTACTTAATACTAATATGAAATCAATAGACAAGTACACACATGGGAATGATAAAACACAAATATATCTAGCAAGGGGGAGAGGAGAGGCAGGAGAGGTGAAGGGGAGGAGGGAGGGCGATTGGCAGAATCTTACCTAACGCACACAATGGGAAGGTGTTCAGAGTGGCCCCTGGATGAAGGGCTCAACTACAACTTGGACTTTACCTTAGAAGTGAAAACAATGTAACCTAAAAATCTGTACTAATTTAATTTGAAATAAAAAAGAAGTAGAGGCTCGGCACCTGTGGCTCAAGTGGCTAAGGTGCTAGCCACATACACCTGAGCTGGCGGTCCAAATCCAGCCGCGGCCCAACAGACAACAATGACAGCTGCAACCAAAAAATAGTTGGGTGTGTGGCAGATGCCTGTAGTCCCAGCTACTTGGGAGGAAGAGGCAGGAGAATCACTTGAGCCCAGGAGTTGGAGGTTGCTGTGAGCTGTGATGTCACAGCACTCTATCCAGGGTGACAGCTTGAGACTCTCTCTCAAAAAAAAAAGACCAGACCAGCATTTTATATATATATATGCATATATAAGTGTATATGTATTTTTATATACTTCTATATAGGAGTCCTTCGGTTACTTTTTCACATTATAAGAAATAGGCAGCCTCCTACTCTAGGTATAGTAAGTGCACCCATCTTACCCGTGCTTCCTCCTTATCTCTGTCTCAGGCTGGCACTCACATAAGCCAACACTTAAATATTTTATTAACAATCCCTGGTTTAAAAAGAAATTCCACATTTGCTCTCTGCTAATTTTAATCCTATAAATCAAACCCTTTTGCAAATCATGGTATAACTTTTGACTCTACCAATGGCCTGGTTATTCTTTTTTCTTTTAATGGAAAGTCACGGCAGTAGTTGTGTAAGATTCTTTCCCCTTAAATCATTTTCTCCCAGTCTTTCACTCACTGTGATTGAAAGAAAATTGTTGACAGGTAGACAGAACCCTGTCGCACAAATGCATAGAAAATGGCAAAGAGTGGTCACTGTCAGTCAACAAGAAAAGAGACAGGAGCAAGGGGCATATTGTCAATAGTGGGCACATGTGGCCAGGGAGAATACCTCACTGACACTTCTACCCTCAGGCAACCCAGGCAAGTGTGCTTTTGCTTAAAGCAGCTTGTTCTCATTACTTATATAGAACTAAAACCATATCCATTACCCCTGTTCCTCAGTCCTCCTGGTCACTATTACCCTTTATTCTGTGTTTCAGTTAATTACATTACCATCACCGACCAAAGCTAGAAACCTGAATCATCATAACACATACTTTCCCCTAGTTTCTCACTTTTCATCTTCCTCAAAGGTTTTCTTTTTCTTTTTTTTTTAATTGAATGGTAACTATGTACATTAATGCACTTCTGGGGTACAGTGTGGGGTTTTCACACACAATCCGAAACACTTCCATCAAACTGGTTAACATAGCCTTCATGTCATTTTCTTAGTTATTGTGTTAAAATGTTCACGTTCTACTCTTAGAAAGATTCACTTGTATCCCTGTA
>CAUYTI010086910.1:0-12441 GCA_963575145.1 Galago senegalensis
CAGGCGCCCGCCACAACGCCCGGCTATTTTTTGGTTGCAGCCGTCATTGTTGTTTGGCGGGTCCAGGCTGGGGATTCGAACCCGCCACCTTAGGTGTATGTGGCTGGCGCCTTAGCCGGTTGAGCTATAGGCGCCGAGCCAACTGTACATATTTTAAGGTGCACAATTTGGTAAGTTTTGACTTTTTTTTTTTTTTGAGACGGAGCCTCAAGCTATCCCCCTGGGTAGAGTTCCAAGACATCACAGCTCACAGCAACCTCCAACTCGTGGGCCCAAGCGAGTCTCCTCCCCCAGCCTCCCAAGTAGCTGGGACCACAGGCGCCCACCACAACGCCCAGCCATTTTTTAGTTGCAGCCATCATTGTTGTTTGGCAGGCCCGGGCTGGGAATTCGAACCCGCCACCTTAGGTGTATGTGGCCGGTGCCTTAGCCACTTGAGCCACAGGTGCCGAGCCAAGTTTTGACATTTGTGTACACCTGTGAAACCATTGTCATAATCAAGATAATGAACATGGCTAGGTAAGGTGGTGTACAAGTGTAGTCCCAGTAACTCAAAAGGCTGAGGCGGAAGGCCCACTGGAACCCAAGAGTTAAAAGCCAGCCTGAGCAACATAGAAAAATCCCTTCTCTAAAAAAAGTTTTTAAAAATGTACAGTTTTTTTTTTTACAAGTGATTTTATTTATTTATTTACTTTTAGAGACAGAGTGCTAGGATTACAGGTGTGAGCCACCACACCTGGCCCTGTTTATTTATTTTTTGAGAAAGAGTCTCACTCTGTTGCCCTGGGTAGAGTGCTGTGCTGTCACAGCTCACAGCAGCCTCAAACTCTTGGGCTTAAATGATCCTCCTGCCTTAGCCTCCTGAGTAGCTGGGACAACAGGTGCCTGCCACAACACCCGGCCAGTTTTTCTATGTTTAGTAGATATGGGGTCATGTTCTTGCTGACCTCATCTCAAACTCCTGAACTCAAGAAATCCATCTGCCTCCAGCTTCCTAGAATGGTAGGATTTAGGTATGAGCCACTGCACCTGCCCCAAGAAATGTACAGTTTATTATATGCTAGTTACACCACCATAAACCTGTGAGTAAAAACAAACTGTTTGAACTGTGTACTTTAAAAGGGTGAGTTGATATGGGATTATGGAATACAGAACGATTACATATAAATTATACCTCAATCAACTTCACTTTAAAAATAAGATGGAAGGCTAGGTGCAGTGGCTCACACTGTAATCCTAGCACTCTGAGAGGCCGAGGCAGGTGGATTGCCCTGAGAGCACAGGTTCGAGACCAGCCTAACCAAGAGCAAGACTCTGTTTCTAAAAAATAGCCGGGCATTGTGGCTGGCGCCTGTGCCCAGCTACTCGGGAGACTAAGGCAAGAGAATCGCCTGAGCCCAAGAGTTGGAGGTTGTTGTAAGCTATGATGCCAGGGAACTCTATCAAGGTTGACAAAGTGAGACTTTGTCTCAAAAAACAAAACACAAATAAAAACAAGATGGATACATAGATATGCCATAAAGCAAATAGAATATCAGGGGTGTCCAACCTTTATTCTTCTCTACTCTACATTGAAAGTATAAGAGTTGTCTCGGGTCACACATTAAATACAAAAACACTAAAATAAAAAAAAAAGGAAACATATAAAAACACTAAAAGAAGCTGATTAGCAAAGAAAAGGTGTCCATATGTACTTTTCTAGATATCAGACACCACAGATAAGCAAAACAGTCCTCAAATAAACTGTATGTAGCCTCAGGCCTGCAGGTTAGACACCACTGGATCATTCTAGAATGAAACTTCTGGTGGGTATATGATATTCACTGCATAATCTTTTCAAGTTTTCTGTATATCTGAAATTTTTGTATAGTACAGACGTGTATTTGCATATGTATATTCATTTCTCATAGTTCTGGGTAGCTGGGGGTGGTGGCAGGCACCTATAGTCCCAGCTACTAGGGAGCCTGAGATAGAAGAATAGCCTGACTGCAGGAGTTTGAGGTTGCTGTGAACTAGGCCGAGGCCACAGCTCTCTAGCCTGGGTGACAGAGCAAGACTCTATCTCAAAAGAAACTGAGGCTGAGCATGGTGTCTCATGCCTATAATCCTAGCACTCTGGGAGGCCAAGGCAGGTGGATTGCTTGAATTCAAGAGTTCCAGACCAGCCTGATTGAGCATGAGACCCAGTCTCTAAAACTGGCTGAGTGTTGTGGAGGGGACCTGTAGTCCCAGCTACTTGGGACTGAGGACCGAGGCAAAAGAAAACCTTGAGCCCTGAAGTATGAAGTTGTTCTGAGCTATGACACCATGACAAAGTAAGACTCTGTCTCAAAAAAAAAAAAAAAAAAAAAAAAAAGAAAGAAAGAAAAGAAAAGAAAAAGAAAGAAAGAAAAGAAACGGTGTTTGTACCAAACAGGCACAGACATTTTTCTTGTCATTATTCTCTAAACAATGCACCATAATAACTATTTACATAGTGTTTGCATTGTATTCGATATTGTAAGTCATTTGGAGACGATTTAAAGCACACAGGAAGATGTGGGTAGGTTACATACAAATACATTTTACATCAGAGACATGAGCATTCTCAGATTTTGGTTTCTCTAGGGATCCTGGAACCAACCCCGATGGACACCACGGATGACTGCAGATCATTTTCTATGTTACTGTTTTACACATGATTTAATACATAAGTAGGCATTTGCCATCATACTTTAAGCTCTTTGTGAATGTAATTTTTAATGCCTGCCTAAGGTTTTTGGGGGAACTATAGTCCACTCCTCTAGTGCCCTACTGGTGGGCAGCTTATTCTTTTCCTAGTACTCCCTGGGGTAATTAAACTTGGGCCTGGTGCCTCTGGTGCTCTGTTTTGGAGAGATAAATGCTTTCTTCTGAAGATGATTTTATTTCTTTGCCTTTTACCAAAATATCACACCCATGTTTGTGTAGAGAATTTGGAAACTATGGATAAGCCAAAGATAAAAAGAAAGACCATTGGCAGTTCTGTCACCTTTATCTGCTATTGATCCTTCCAATGATTTTAAAGTTGCAAATAGGTTTCTTCTGTTTCCTGCTCAGTACACATTATATTCAACACCTGTGCATCCTGCTTATTTATACTTAGTTAAATGGTAAAGCCAGTTTCCCGTTTCATTTAAAATGATTGCATGGTATTCTACAATGTTGCTGTTCTATAATTTACAGAGCCTTTCCTCTAGAGCAGTGGCTTTCCAACTTTTTAAAATCTCCTGGCATACTTGAATCTATGGTTAAATTTCAGTGTCAGGCTTAAATTATGTTGCTCAAAAAAAAAAGAGTAAAACAATTATATATTTACTGTGCTTTGAACTTCCTTAGAAAATAACTTAATTAATGATTTTTTGTTTTTTTGAGGCAGAGTCTCACTCTGTCACCCTCCATAGAGTGCCGTGATGTCATAGCTCATAGCTACCTCAAACTCTTGGGCTTAAGCAATTCTCTTGCCTCAGCCTCCTGAGTATTTGGGACTACAGGTGCCCGCCACAATGCCTGGCTATTTTTGTTGTAGTTGCCACTGCTATTTTATCTGGGCCAGGTTTTATCAGGGCCAGGTTTGAACTTGCCACCCTTGGTATATGGTGCTGGTGCCCTAACCACTGAGCCACGGGTGCTGCCCTAATTAATGATCTTTTAAAATGTTCACAGCACACCTAAGATCCTCTCATGGCACACCATGGTGCTGTGGGATACCAGTTGAAAATCACTGCTCTAGAGTTTATTGTTATAACATACATATATACATTTTTTATATAAATACTTAAGCTATTTCCATTTTTACTTACACAAATCTGTATACACACCTGTAATTCCAGCATTCTGGGAGGCAGAGGCGGGTGGATTGTTTGACCTCAGGAATTCGAGACCAGTCTGAAGAAGAGCAAGACCCCATCTCTAAAGAAATAGAAAAACTAGCTGGGCATTGTGGCAGGCACCTGTAGTCCCAGCTACTCAGGGAGCTGAGGCAGGAGGATCACTTGAGCCCAAGAGTTTGAGGTTGCAGTGAGCTGTGACCCCATAGCACTCTATCAAAGGTGACGAAGTGAGACTCTGTCTAAAAAAAAAAAAAAGTGTTGATGCTCATTTTCATTTATGTTTTCATTCATTGAGAGCACAAATATTCACCTGCTACACTGCTGGCTGCTCTGGGTGCTGGGGAGACAGCAGGGAACAAGACAGAGACAAACCCTACCCTCGGAGACTTTAAACATGGAAATAAATAAATGGGCTCGATCATTTCAGAGAGTTATATGTAACATGAAGATGGTTAAAACTGAGGCTTTCCCACAAGTTTGTCATCCACTATAGTTCTGCCTGTGACTTGTTTATTTGTATTTTTTGCCCATTTTTTTTTAAGACAGAGTCTCATTATGTTGGCCTCTATAGAGTGCTATGGTGTCACAGCTCACAGAAACCTCCAACTCTTGGGCTTATGTGATTCTTTTGCCTCAGCCTCCCAAGTAGCTGGGACTACAGGCACCTGCCACAATGCCCGGCTATTTTTTGGTTGCAGTTGTTTAGCTGTCCCGGGCTGGGTTCAAACCTGCCACCCTTGGTGTATGTGGCTCGTGCTGTGCTCTCTTTTGCCCATTTTTATTGGCATATCAATTGCACACATTCTATTTCTTTACTCATTTATCACATCTATGGCAAAAACAATGAGTATCACTTATTGAACATCTGCTCTGTGACAACTACTTGAACAGAGATGCTTTATTCTTTTTATGTCAAGTAATTCTGCCCAGTAGGTATTATCTTCATTTCACAGACGTACAAATGGAGGGTCAGAGAGGTTAAGTAACTTGCCTAAAGCCACACAGCCTTGGTGGCACAACTGGAATTCAAATGCAGACAATCCAGGCACTTCACCACTAGGAATTGTTTCTTAAAAGTCTGTGACTCAAAAAAAGATGGGGCCTTTACCTCTTTTATGTTTACATGGAGGGACCTGGAACATATTCTCCTGAGTAAAGTATCTCAAGAATAGAGAAAAAATTATCCAATGTACTCAGTACTTCTATGAAACCAACTTATATTTACTCACACTTTCTTATGGAAGATAGAACACAACTATAGCCCAGGATGAAGGAGAGAAATGGAGTGGGAAGGGAGGGGAGGGGGGAGGTTTGATAGCGGGAGGGTAAACGGCAGGACCACACACCTATGGAGCATATTGCAAGGGTACAAGTCAAATCTGTCAAGTGTAGAACATAAATGTCTTAACACAACAATCAAGTAAACGAGGCGAAAGCTATGTTGATTGGTTTGATGTAATGACGTCAGATTATATAAAAAAATCAACACATTGGGGGAGGTGCCTGTGGCTCACTGGGTAGGGTGCCGGCCCCATATACCTGAGGGTTTTGGGTTCAAACCCAGCCCCGGCCAAACTGCAACAACAACAACAACAAAATGTCCAGGCGTTGTGGAGGGTGCCTGTAGTCCCAGCTACTCGGGAGGCTGAGGAAAGAGAATCACCTAAGCCCAGGAGTTGGAGGTTGCTGTGAGCTGTGTGATGCCATAGCACTCTACTGAGGGCGATAAAGGGAGACTCTGTCTCTACAAAACAGAAAAAAAAATCAACAAAAATCAACACATTGTACCCCACATATGTATAAATGTATTCATGATCTATGTGTATATAACTTAACAAAAATAAATAAATAAATAAATAAAAGTTTGTGACTCTAGTTAGTTAACATTACTTGATCGTTCGCTTTTCTGGCAATAATATATATTTTTTCAGTTTGTACTGGGCTACACTGCATATACATAAGAGAACATTTGAGAAGTATACAACTTGATGAATTCATTCCAAGTGGACACATCAATTACCAAGCAGCCAGATTTAAAAAAGAATAAGAACATTCTCAGGTCCCCAGATATCTAGGTCCTTGTCCCCACCCTCTGCCCTTACCTCCAAGGTAATCATGCCCTGAATTCTTAAATCTGGTAATCAGATTTTACCTGCAGCTCTGAATATGAAAGGTATACTCATAAGATGCCTTTGTCAAACCAAAGGAGGATTTTTAGCATGCGTGCTGTTCTTTTCCCTTTGTAAAAATGGTATAATAAAACCCACAACTCTTTGTTCTCTGTATTCAAAGAATGTGAAGATCTCTGTCTCATTTAAATTAATAGCAGACAGGCAAACACACAAGCACAAAGGCAAAAGGCATCATTGGGACAACCAGATGGATGCATAAAGGGCAGCCAGGTCACAGGGAACAGCACAGTGTGTTCCCCCCCTCTGTCCCCCAGGGCCCTATGAATACCAACGCTCAGCGAAGAACATTTCAACCACAGTTTTGAAAGATAAGTTAGAGTGTCCCAGACAATCAGGGCTGGATGATATTCCATTCTCTTAACTCCCTTGTAATATCAGCCCCAGCTCGCAGCAGGCAGCCTCCAGGATGACCCCCATCAATCCGCACTGTGTGGTAATCACGTCTCTGTAGAGTTTCTTCCCTTTGGAATCAGGGCTGACCTACTGGACCAAAAGAATATAGCAGAAGTGGCAGTGACTTCTGGGACTTGGTTATAAAAGGCATTGCAACTTCCATTATGGTATCTTGGACCACTTACTTTGGAGGAAGCTGGCTGCCATGTTCTGAGGACTCTCAAACAGCTCTGTGAAGAGGAACTACCTTGCCTTCTTCATCATGGAGCATGAACAAGCTAGCTTGGCAGATCATTCGAGCCTCAGTCAAGCCTTCAGAAGACTGCAGCCCCTGTCAACATCTGACTGCAACCACTGGAAATTCCCTGAGCCAGATCTGTGCGAGAGAGCTGCTAATGAACTCCTGATCCACAAAAATCAAGAAATAATATGTGATGATTGTTTGGAGTTTGAGGATGATTTGTTATGCAGCAATGGGTAACTAATACACAGCTGTTTCCTGTTGTTCATCCACCTATTCAGGCAACAGTTTTGGCTTTCTGAGGCAATATCCCAGGGAAAGGCAGAATGCAGACAACAAAGAAGTCAGGTTTTATACCTTTTAATTTCAAAAGCCCTTGTTGGGGCATAGAGAAGAGATTTAGAGGAAGAGATTCCAGTGAGATTGGAGAGGCTGAAGGAACATTAGGAATGGGGGAACCATTGGTGCTGAAGCAAGAAACCCAGAGCTGAAGAGACCCCTTTGGATAAGAGGAGAGTCAACACATAAAGTCCCCTTCTGAATCTTGCTGGAGGGGACTCAGCCTGTTACCAGTGCAGGGAGACTGTGGAAGCTGCACTGAGGCCCATACCACCTGGTCTCCATCTGCATGAGCACCAGGCATTACCTAGGCTAAGGAGCTATGTAGACTCAAGAGAAAGTTGCTCAAAATAGCTAAGGGTGCTCAAACGGCAGGTGGAAATTCAAGGCAGGGATCCTCCATCTTTTTTTGCTACCATGTGGTCTCAATAAACCCACCTCTAGATGTTTCTGTGGAGGACCTGTGGAGTCCCCTTCATGGGGATAGTGGGCTTGGCCAATGGGTCACTATCAATCAAGATGCAAGCAGAAACTTGAAAAATACTTGTATGTGTGGCTTGTCCTCTCGGAACTCTCCCTCTGGAGATCCAAGCAGCCATGTGAAGAGATCATATGGAGAGACACCCTTGCCAGCCTCCCAGCCACCTCCCCAAGACACTAAATGTACAAGAAAAGCTGTCTTGGATGTTCCAGTCCCAGCCACTGCCTGAGTCCATTTTAACGAGAGATTCTAAGTGAAATGAGATGAGCGGAAGAACTGCCTAGCAGAGCTCATTCAACACAGTATCATGAAAAACAATGTTATTGTTGTTTGGGGGAGATTTCTTGTGCAGTAATGGATAACTGAAACAGACATTTTTGGCAGGTTGTAGTCCTCGTGAAGAAAAATTAAACTCTGGAAATAAGGCAAACAGTGTGTACTTTCTTCTTCTTCTTTTTTTTTTTTTTTTAGAGACAGAGTCTCACTTTATTGCCCTTGGTAGAGTGCTGTGATGTCACAGCTCACAGCAACCTCCAAATCCTGGGCTTAGGCGATTCTCCTGCCTCAGCCACCCTGAGTAGCTGGGATTACAGGCGCCCACTACAACACCCAGCTTTTTTTTGTTGCAGTTTGGCCTGGGCCGGGTTTGAACCCACCACCCTCAGTACATGGGGCCAGTGCCCTACTTACTGAGCCACAGGCACTGCCCAATAGTGTGTATTTTCAATGTTATTCTATGTCAGTGCTGCCCAAGAAAACTCTTTGCAAGAATGCAAAATGTTCTGGATCTGGATTCTGCAAAAGCCACTAGCCAAATATTGCTTTTGGTTTTTTGAGACAAAGTCTCACTCTGTTGCCCTGGGTAAAGATGAGTGACATCATTGTAGCTCACAGCAGTCTCAAACTCGTGGGTTTTAGTGATCTTGCCTCAGCCTCCCAAGTAGCAGGGACTATAGGCACTACCATGCCTGACTCGTTTTTCTATTTTTAGTAGACATGAGGTCTTGCTTTTGCTCTTGCTCTTGCTCAGGCTGATCTTGAACTCCTCAGCTTGAGTGATCCTTCAGCCTTGGCCTCCCAAAGTGCTAGGATTATAGATTTGGACCACCTTGCCCAAATATTGCTATTAAGTGCTTAAAATATGGAGAGTATAACGGAGAAACTGAATTTCTCAGTTTAATTATATTTATTTATTTATTTACTTATTTAGAGACAGGGTTATTCTGTTGCCCAGGTTGGAGTACAGAGATAAGATCATAGCTCTCTGCAATCTCAACTCCTAGGCTCAAGTAATCATCCTGGCTCAGCTTCCTGAGTAGCTAAGATTACAGGTGGGCACCACTACACCAGCTTTTAAACATTTTTTGTAGAGATGAGGTCTCCGTATGTTGTCCAGGCTAGTCTTAAAAGTCTCGGATTAAGCAATCCTCCCACCTTGGCCTCCTGCCTCTTAAAGTGCTGGAATTACAGCCTTAACCCACCACATTCATCCCTTATTTTAATGAAATTTAAATAGCTAAATGATTGATGGCTACCATCATAGACAGTATAGCTCTAGGGCAGTGGTTCTCAACCTGTGGGTCGCAACCAAAGAAAAGACATCCTGCATATCAGATACTTACATTATGAGTCATAACAGTAGCAAAATTACAGTTATGAAGTAGCAATGAAAATAATTTTATGGTTGGGGGTCACCACAACATGAGGAACTGTATTAAAGGATTGCAGCATTAGGAAAGTTGAGAACCACTGCTCTAGGACATTATCTAACAAGACAACCTAAGCATTATCTGACACTTTCCACATAGGGAGGCAAATTTTTTTCTATAAAGGGATGGATAAATATTTTAGATTTTGCAGCCATATAGTGTCTCAGCTAACTCAACTCTGCTGTTATGTTGCAAAAAGCACTATAGACGATATTTATGTTCCAGTAAAACTTTATTTACAAAAGCAGGCAAGATTTGACCTGAGGGCCATAATTTGCCATCCTCTGCTCTAAGGTTTGAATTTCTATTGATTAAAGGTCTCAACTCTGTAAAGTTAGATATTAACTTGTTCAAAATCTACACATTGTTTTTCTGGTTGAAAGGCAATCTGAAAGCTGTTATCATGAAAGTCATTAACTGTTTTTGTCTCTAAATTCATCATCTCATTCTGAAATTCTTTTTGCCAGGTGAGGTGGCTCAAGCCTGTAATCCTAGCATTCTGGGAGGCCGAGGCAGGTAGATTTGCCTGAGCTCACAGGTTTGAGACCAGCCTGAGCTGTAGGGAGCCCTCATCTCTAAAACATAGCTGGGAGTTGTGGCAGGTGCCTATAGTCCCAGCTACTTGGGAGCCTGAGGCAAGAGAATTGCTTGAGCCCAAGAGTTTAAGGTTACTGTGAGCTATGATGCCATTGCACTCTACCTTGAGTGACAAAGTGAGAAGCTGTCTCGAAAATAAATGAAATTCTCCTTTTCCTACCAAACAAGTTTCTGCGGATGCTTGGTCAAAAAAAAAAAAAAAAAGAAAGAAAGAAAGAAAAAGAAATTCTCCTTTTCCATTCACTATATACCTCTCAGTCTTTCATATCCTTCCTTCAACAAGTCTGTTGTTGTTTTGTTCTGTCATTAATGTACTAAGTAAATCCTTGATGCGTGCTTACTGTATATCTGCATGAATCATGTTTTTTTTTTTTTTTTTCCTGAGACAGAGTCTCATTCTGCTGCCTGGGCTAAAGTGCTGTGGCGAGTCAGCCTAGCTCGCACAACCTCAAATTCCTGGGCTCTAGCGATTCTCTTATCTCAGCCTCCCTAGTAGCTGGGAGTACAGGTGCCTACCACCACACTTGGTTGATTTTTTTTTTTATTTTTAGTGGAGATGGGTGTCTCCCTCTTGCTCAGGCTGGTGTTGAATTCTTGAGCTTAAGCAATCCAGCCACCTCAGCTTCCCAAAGTAGTAAGATTACAGGCGTGAGCCACCACGCCCAGCTCTGAATCATGTTTTTAATTGTTTTTTTTGAAAATTATACTTTGACAATACCCTCTCAAAAATGTCTTTAAACACATAAAGGAAAATCCATAGGATTACAAAAGAAACCAACTGAAATACTCTTTTCAAAAAAAAATTTTTTTTTTGAGACAGAGCCTCAAGCTGTCCCCCTGGGTAGAGTGCCGTGGCATTACAGCTCACACCAACCTCCAACTCCTGGGCTTAAGCGAGTCTCTTGCCTCCACCTCCCAAGTAGCTGGGACCACAGGCGCCCGCCACAACGCCCGTCTATTTTTTGGTTGCAGCCGTCATTGTTGTTTGGCGGGTCCGGGCTGGGGATTCGAACCCGCCACCTTAGGTGTACGTGGCTGGTGCCTTAGCCGGTTGAGCTATAGACGCCGAGCCTCAAAATATTTTAAATATACATTTTATATATAACATGCACTTCTAGCGGATCTAACAGCAGGTCTAATAAATATTTTTATTTCAAAATAGTGAGGAAGTTAAACAGTATTTCAAATATCTGCAACAACCATGCGTGATTTGGAAATACCTATGATTTGTGTTGCTAGAATAATAGACTCCTAAATAAACCAAATCATGGGTATTGCTAGTACAATATACTACTGTGACTTCTTATCTACATTTGTAATTATGTAAGTTAGTGCCTTAAAACAATATTTTGCTTGTAGATCTGCAATTTGGGTGGAGCTCAGTAGAGCTCAGTGGAGACAATTCATTTCTGATCCATGAGGCAACAAGTGAGGCAACTTTTCTGGGAGCTGGGGAGCCCAATTTCAAAATGGTTCATTCTCATGGCTGGGAAGTTGATACTGGGTGTTACTGACAAGTCTTCGGGGACTGAGGGCTGGAGTCTTCTGCTACTCTCCATGTGGATTTCCTCATGGACTCTTCAACTTCCTTACAACATGGAGGCTAAGAGTTGGTGTTAGCTGTTGGCTAGCAACCCAGATGACGCTGGGGGTTGGGGGCTTCTGTTCTCTCCTTGTAGAATTCCCCACAGACTCTTGGGCTTCCTTACAGGATGGAAACTGAATTGTAAGCGTGTATGTCCCAAGAGAATAAGACATGGCATTTTTATAATCTAGCCTCAGAAGTCACATAGAAACATTTCCTTTGAACCTTACTAGTCAAGACAGTCTCCCCAGTTCAAGGTGTAGAGACATATACTTCATCTCCTAATGAGAAAGTGACAAGGTCTTGAAGAGCATACAGAATGGGAGATAACGTTGAGGCCATCTTTGGGAAATAAAACCTGCCATAAAAATTGAAATACTAGATATCAGAACATAGTGAAAAGAAGAATGTGATTTTTTTCCTTCTTTTTTTTTTGTATTTATTAATTGTTTACTTATCAGGAGAAACTGCTGGGCATGGTGGCTCATGTTTGTAATCCTAGCACTTTGGGAGTCTGAGTCAAGAGGATTGCTTGAGATCAGGAGTTCAAGACCACCCTGACACAATATAATGAGACACCTGTCTCTACAAAAATTAGGAAATTAGTAAGAACCTGTCTCAAAAAAAAAAAAAAAAAAAGAGGCCAGGTACTGTGGCTCACCCCTGTAATCCTAGCACCCTGGGAGGCCAAGGCAGGTGGATAGCTTGAGCTCATAAGTTTGAGACCAGCCTGAGCAAAAGCGATACCCCATCTCTACTAAAAATAGAAAACTGGCTCGGCACCTATAGCTCAACCGGCTAAGGCGCCAGCCACGTACACCTAAGGTGGCGGGTTCAAATCCCCAGTCCGGGCCCGCCAAACAACAATGACGGCTGCAACCAAAAAAAAAAAATAGCCGGGCGTTGTGGCTGGCGCCTGTGGTCCCAGCTACTTGGGAGGCGGAGGCAGGAGACTCGCTAGAGCCCAGGAGTTGGAGGTTGCTGTGAGCTGTAATGCCACGGCACTCTACCCAGGGGGACAGCTTGAGGCTCTGTCTCAAAAAAATAAAAAAA
>CAUYTI010086912.1:0-22848 GCA_963575145.1 Galago senegalensis
TAGATCTACAGATTTCTTTATTCTATGATTAATCTCTTGAAAGAATACAAAATACTGAAATGACGTGGCTTTATTATATGTATAGGCATGTGTCTTGAAATTTAAGCATGCTAGGATATGGTGATATGTTTGACATCTGAAATTTTTTTTTTTTTTTTTTTTTTTGAGACAGAGCCTCAAGCTGTTCCCCTGGGTAGAGTGCCGTGGCATTACAGCTCACAGCAACCTCCAACTTCTGGGCTCTAGCGAGTCTCCTGCCTCCGCCTCCCAAGTAGCTGGGACCACAGGCGCCCGCCACAACGGGCCCGGCTAGTTTTTGGTTGCAGCCGTCATTGTTGTTTGGCGGGTCCGGGCTGGGGATTTGAACCCGCCACCTTAGGTGTACGTGGCTGGCACCTTAGCTGGTTGAGCTATAGGCGCCGAGCTGACATCTGAAAATGTTATTAGACTTACAGTTAAACATTGTGGATTTAATCCCCACACTGTATTAAATATCAAATGATATTAAAAGAATAAAAATGCACGAACAAACGGATAAGGAGAACACAAAAGGACATAAAAGGTCACTAAAATTTGGCAGATGGAAGAGCAGCGTGGGGAAGGCTGGAAGGTAACTACTGAAGATGGGAGACAAGACGCAGCCTGCACAGAACTCCAGAAGGCACCATGCACCTCTGAAGGAGAATGTAGGGGTGAAGATGAAATTAAGAGACTTGGTGGAAGATTTATATAAGAGGAAGTTTATTCCATGCAATATTATCCAAACCACTGGTGAGCCCACCCACCGCTGCTTCCCCCAGACTTTATAGAATGAAGGAAGTTTGCTTCCTGGAAAAGTTGAACCTAAGAGAGTCTGGATTTGGAGACAGTAGGAAGAATAGAATGAAAGATACAATTGAACATTGATAAAGGAGAACTTAAAGAATATCTGCATACTGTATGTTGGTAAACTTTAGCCTTTCTTTGCTGAATGTATAGAACATAGGCCACCGTGACTTAGATCCAGCGATAAGTATACTGGCAGATTCCTCTCGGGAGTACTTGACTGGCTTAAAAGACAAGAGCAATATTCTGACATTTCTGGGATTTGGGGGTCCTGCCCATCTCCAGTGAAGCCCAACAATTAAAATGTTCTGCCACCCAGAAAGCGCCGTTCATAGCAATGAGTTACAAATGTAAATAGAGAACTAAAACGGCTAGACACACGAAGAAAGCACCTCATCTGAAAGTCAGAGACAAGAACAAAATGAGGGAATCTTAGGAGAAGGAAACACAACATAAGAGCAGAAGAAAACATGAGAAGATGAATATCCCTGTGGCCTCAGGAAGTATATTTTGTTCTTGAAGCAGTAACAGGAAGCTACAAAACTTAGAGTGATAAGAAAGTCACAAGAAGTTGAATAGAAATACAGCTGAGGACACTTGCAGAAAATTAGAACAAAAAGAACAACATAGTAGATAGAAAAGAAAACCCTTTTAAAAATTAGTGGAACAAATTGAGGGCAAAACATTCAACTATTAGGTCCTCAAGAAAGAATAAAAAACAAAGAGAAGAAAAAAATTATTAAAACAATAACCTGGGACAATTTCCAAGTATTGAAAGCTTTCAATTTTTAAGTTGGGAGTCCTGAGTGGCCAAAATGAATGATAAAAATATCTACATTAATACATAACATGTAATAATAGTGTGACATTTCAGAAATGTTAAGACAAAAAGCCGATTCTAAGAGCAGCCAGATAGAAATAACAGATCACATTCACAAGGTGGGACATCCAATGATGGAGAAGTCCCTTTAAAATGGTAAGGAAAAATGAATTGCAACCCAGAATTCCATAGTCAGCCAACCTATTAACCAACTGTGAATGTAGAACAATATTTTCAGATATGTTGTATCTCAGATCAAGTACTTTCTGTACACTTTTTCTCTACACTCTATTATAGGATGTGCTCCATCAAAAGGGGGCTAACAAAAGTGAGGAAACCCATGCCTCCAAGTAAAGAGGGCTCCACGGTTGGTGAGAGAGAAAGGGACTGCACCTGGTGCAGGGAAGTCCCAGGGTGATAGTTGCATAACAGATTTGAGAGCAATCAGTTCAGGTTGAAAAAATTAGCCCAGAGGCCTTCAAGAGTTATGCTAACAAACTAAAAATACAAATGATAAATTACCTGGTGCTGTGCATCTGACTACTGAAAATTACACATCCAAAGTGCCTGAATACTATTTTGTCTTCCTTTTGTCTCCCTTTACAATTTTTCAGTAGTGGGAATCCCCCTAATTTCTTATCAATAAAATTTCTGGAAGTCTCAGTCAATTGGCTTACTTCTAGAAAATAAAAGGCTCTGGTGGTAGAACAGGCTGGCCATTCACCAAAGATTTTTTTTTTTTCTTTCTTTGCACAAAGGTAGATAGTGTTTCCCGGCCTCACTTGTAGTTAGCTGGGGCCACGTGACTGGGTTATGGCCAATGGGATGTAAGAGGAAATTATTTATAATACTTCATGGCCTGACTCATAAAAATTCCTGATAAAAGAAGCTTCATGTTTTTTGTTTTTTTCTTTTTTTTTCCTTCTACCAGACTCATGATGGTGGAACCATAAGATAGAACGAAATTGAGTCTCTGAGTTACTGCCTGGTGCCCAGGGCATGGCCACTTGCTAATTATGAATAGACAGTTCACATGGTGAAAAAATACACTTCTATTGTCATGTCATGAAACATTTAGTGAAACTATCCTCCGGAGAGCTGGAAGACAGACCATGTTTCTACTCAGGGTGTGGCTTTGGAAAAGTCAGAGTGATAGGTGATACCATCTTTCAGCAACATCTTACTAGAAAGAGAAAAACTCTGGAAAGAATTATTTTGAAAGCAGAAATGAAACCAAAAAGAGAAAGATCATAAATCTGAGCACTTGAATTCGAGACTCAGTCGCTAATATACCTTCAATATGTAAATTACAACGTTCAGTTTTAGACTATAAATAAAACTTTGTATTTGATTTAACATTCAGTCTCTATGCCCAACTGGGGTGGACCAGCTGCTTTCCATCAGGGAAGAGCAAGGGGTTTTCTATCTCCCTTGCCCACTTTTGTTCCACTTAAAAGCTGTGATTACTGATATTGTAGGAATAGAGGCAGGGGTCCTCAAACTATGGCCCATGGGCCATATGCAGCCTGCCGAGGACATTTATCTGGCCCACTCGGTGTTTTTGCCTCTGCTGCCTGTCCTGCTCAGCAGCCAACTTGTCCAGGGCCCACAGTCCGGCCCTCCAATGGTCAGAGGGACATTGAACTGGCTCCCTGTTTAAAAAGTTTGAGGACCCCTGGGAGGGTGGAAGGGACAAGGAAGAAGGGAATTTTATGTTCTCTCTGAAACAGTTGTAAGATGGGCATATGTTTGGAGAGGGCTTTCCTCCTTGGGTTGCTTTGGTGGCTCCATGGGGGTTCCCCTGCTGGGCTCACCTGGACACAGTGCCTGCAGTGTAGGCCTACCTCTCTGGTTCTCTATTCAGCCCTGGTTTAGGGAGCTGCAATCCACTGTCTCTTTCTGTTAGAGGCTCATTACCCTTCTAGAGAGTCCTCTGGGGCAGGGCTAAAAGTGACCCCACTAGCTTTCTTCCCGATGTTCTCATCTTCTCCACCAGAAATAATTTACTCCATTTGCCCCAGAGAGCTCAGCAACTGCCTGCCTGACTTCCAGTAAATTTGGCAGATGCTACTTCTACCCTCCAATAAGCTGTGGGGGCCTTACCTCAACCTCTCCAAGTTGTCCCAGTGAAGCCATTTATGCAAAGTGTAGCATCCCTTCCCTTCCTTAGAGAAGGTGAAACTTACCCTCTAGTGTCAAGTGTAAGCATGTATGCCTGCACACACATTCATGCACATACATTCTTCTACACATCTCTTGTCTTAATCAGTCTCTTGACCTTTTTATACTCTCCTGTGGCTTTGGATCTGCTTGACTGGTTCTCTGATAGCTCCTTACAAATTTAACATTTTGGTTTGACAATTCTCTTTGGAATTTCATATTTATTATAACATATAGTGGTGATAGCTGAATTTTCCAATTTAATATTAAGGAAGAAAAACTATTCCCTCTATACTCAACACTTCTTTTCAAAAGATTATAAAATTTTTATTATTATGGGTACATAATAGTTGTGTATCTTCATGGGGGTACATATGATGTTTTCATGTAGGCATATTTTGTGAATTAATCAAATCAGAGTAATGGAGGTACCCATCAGCTCAGGCATTTAACATTTCTTTGTTAGTTATTTTAAATTATACCCTTACTTAGTGTTGATTATAGTCACTGTGCTATCATATATTGTTCATTCTATCTAACTAAATATACTTTTGCATCCATTAACCATCCCCCAGCCTTGCTACCCTTTCTACTCTCTGATAACTGCCATTCTATTCTCTGTCTCCATAAAATCAGAGTTTTAATATTTAGCTCCCACATATGAGTGAGCACATGTGAAATTTGTCTTTCTGTGCTTATTTCACTTAACAATGTTCTCCAGTTCTATCCATGTTGTTGCAAATGGCAGGATTTCATTTTTTATGGCTATATGATATTCTAATGTGTATATGTGTCTCAATTTCTTTATTCATTCATCCATTGATGGACACTTAGATCAAATCCCAATCTTGGTCATTGTAAATAGCACTGAAGTAAACATGGGAGTACAGGTAACTTTTTGATATACTGAATTCCCCTTCCTCGGATATATACCCAACAGTGGGATTGCTGGTGTATATGGTAATTCTATTTATTATTGGTTTTTTGGTAAAACCTCCATAGGTTTTTCACAGTGGTTACACTAATTTACATTCCCTCTGACAATGTACGAGGGTTCTCCTTTTTCCTCATCCTCATCAGCATTAGTTATTGGCTATTTTTTGATGAAAGCTATTTTAACTGGGGTGAGATAGTATCTCATTCTAGTTTTGATTTGCATTTCTCTGATGATTAATGATGTTATGCATATTTTCATATGCCTGTTGGCCATTTGTATGTATTCTTTTGAACAATATCTATTCCTATTCTTTGGTCATTTTTAAATCAGATTATTGATTTTTTCCTATTGACTTTTTGGAGTTCCTTATATGTCCTAGTTATTAATTCCTTGTCGTGGTTTGAAAATATTTTCTCCCACTCTGTGGATTGTCTCCATACTTTGTTGATTGTTTCCTTTGCAGTGTGCAGAAGTATTTTTAGCTTGATGGAATCTCATTTGTCAATTTTTGCTTTGCTTGCCTATGTTTTGGGGTACTACTCAAGAAGTCCTTGCATGGACTAATGTCCTGAAGTGTTTCCCCAATATTTTCTTTTGGTGGTTTTATAGTTTCAGGTCTTAGATTTAGGTCTTTGATCCATTTTGATTTGATTTTTGTATATGGTGAAAGAGAAAGGTATAATTTCATTCTTCTAACATACAGATACCCAGTTTTCCCAGGACCATTTGTTGAAGAGACTGTCCTTTCCTCACTATATGCTCTTGGCACCTTTGTTGAAGATAAGTCCACTATAGATAAGTGAGGAGAATGTGATAATAACTAGTGAAACCTATGTGGATTTATTTCTGGGTTCTCTCATCTGTTCCATGGGTCTATGCACTATTTTTATGATGGTACCATGCCATTTTGGTTTCTATAATTTTGTAATGTAATTGAAGTCAGGAAATGCAATTCCTCCAGTTTTATTCTTTTTGCTTGGGATATCTTTGGCTCTTATGGGTCTTTTGTGATTTCACATAAATTTTAAAATTATGTTTTCTATTGCTGTGAGGAATGCCATTGGTATTTTGATGGGGATTACGTTGACTATGTTGATTTCTTTGAGCAACATGGAAATTTTGACAATATTTGTTCTTAAAATCCATGAGCATGGAATATACTTCCTTTTTTGTGTATCCACTTCAACTTCTTTCATCAATATTTTATAGTATTTGTTATGCAGATCTTTTACTTTTTTGATTAAGTTTATTCCTAGGTATTTTATTTTATCTGTAGCTATTGTAAATAGGATGGCTTTCTTGGTTTCTTTTTCAGATTGTTTACTGTTGGGATATAGAAATGCTACTGATTTGTGTAGGTTGATTTTGTATTCTGCAACTTTATTGCACTTGCTTATCAATTCTCATTATTTTTGGGTGGAGTCTTTAGGTTTTCTAGATATAAGATCATTTCAACTGCAAACAAGGATAATCTGATATCTTCATTTCCAATTTGGATGTTCTTTATTCTTTCTCTTGTCTGACTGCTCTAGCTAGAACTTCAGGGTACTGTGTTGAATAACAGTGGTAAAAGTGGGCATTCTTCAGCACTTCACTTCTGACACCAAATGTATGGCATTTTTGCATGTACCACCCAGTTCTCCAACTCTCTGGATACCACCTCTGTGTCTTACAATTAAATTATGATACTATTTACTGTCATTTAGTGCAGACCCTGCTGATTGAAGGCTCATTCTCATAAGACTGGCCTCCTCCCACTTCAGATGCCAATGGGAAGTAGTGGGTGCCCAGATTACCCACAACTTCTATCCTTCTTGGCTACAAATTGAGTGTTGCTATACAACCTCTTCCTGAGTTATGATTTGCTATGATGGATCACAGAACTCAGATAAACACTCATTTAGGCTTATGGTTTATAATCAAGGATATAACAAAGGAAGCAGATGAACAGCCTTATGAAGAGGTGCATAGAGTGTGTTTGGAAGAGTACTGAATGTGTTTTTGTCCCCATGGAGTTGGGGTGTGCCACCCTTCTGGCATGTGTATACATTTACTAATGTGAAAGTTCTTTGAACTCTGTCTTTTAGGTACTTTTATGGAGGCTTCATCATGCACACATGACCACTTATTAACTCATTCTTCAATCCTTTTTTTTTTTTTTTTAGAGACAGAGTTTTATTTTATCACCCACAGTATAGTGCCATGGCGTCACACAGCTCACAGCAACCTCCAACACCTGGGCCTAGGCAATTCCCTTGCCTCAGTCCCCCAAGTAGCTGGGACTACAGGTGCCCACCACAACGCCTGGCTATTTTTTTGTTGCAGCTTGGCAGGGCTGGGTTTGAACCCGCCACCCTTGGTGTATGGGGTCGGCACCCCACCCACTGAGCCACAAATGCTGCCCTCATTCTTCAATCTTTTTACCTACCTAGCAGGATGGGGATTTGAGTTGAAAGTTCTAAAAACCAGCCCCCCATCTTCAGGCTATCCACAAGTCCATCAAGAGTTGCATAAATAGATCAAAGACACTTTCATTACCCAGGAATTCAAAAGTATTTAGGAGCTCTGTGGCAGGAACTGGTAAGGGAGGTAGAGAACAAATATATATTTTTTATTATGTTGCGAACATCCTGTTACACTGCATTGGAAAAGACATTATACTTCTGTTGGACAATACAGGGCAGAAAACTAGTTAGCACACAGAAACCAATTATGTATAATAGGAATGTTGATTATTAAGCAATTTTAAATTTCACATAGAATGAAAAGTGACATAAGAAATGAAACTAAGTGCTTTCTCTCCATCTCACCCCTCAACACACTACCAAAAACTATTACTGACTGATCTTTCAGGGATATAAGTAATGGAGATGTGCCAGTTAGCCACAAATATTTTGAGCTAATCTATGTCCTCTACCATAAAGAAGCATGAAGGTGACAGACTCAAAAGGTAGCTATTTCCTTTCCAGTTTGCCCATTTCAAAAGATTAAGAATAGCTAAACAAAATGCATTCCTTCATGTGATTTGGATTTTTTGTCTTTAGAAGAAAAGTTTAGGTGTGGGTCCTTTGTCCATCCTACTTCTAAAATTAGAAACCTCAATTTCAACCCTGAATCTGCCTTCTGTAATTCCTTCTGACACCTAATTATTCCACAAATTTAGTTAATCTTTTGCTATTTCTATGGCTGACATTCTGGAACATCAAAATTAGGAATACTGTGGCCAATGGTCACCTTCATCCTGAAATATGTTATAAACCAAACATTGGGAGATGCTAATCATGTGTTCACCAATAAGAAAGCCTATGTCTGTAAGAGCTCCCCACCCTTTTTATCTGCAAAAAATATTTCCTTTGCAGTTTAGAGTTGTGTAATTGTCAGGAAAAAGAATCAGTATTACCACTCTTCTCCATTCACCCAGGCAGAGTCGGTCGCCCTACATCTGTGACTGTATCACTGTTAACAGCCCATCCTGTGCTGCATTGTAGTTAGCCTGTGAATGTCACATTTCTTACTGTTGGAGAACTCCTTAAGATTAAAGATCATATGCATTTTCATATCCCCCATGTTTAAGAACAATGCCAGGAACACAAGATTCAATAAATGCTGAATGAATGAATAAATGATTCAATAAATAAAGAACACTACAATGAATTCAAGTATGATTTGTGTTTGTTAACATTTCAACTCTAATAATTGTTTGTATGTGTCTGTTTCCTCTGCTTGGCCATGAGGGCAAGTGTGAGTCTTGTCTTACTTATTCCAATAATCTCTTCAGTATTTGCATTGTGCCTAGTGCCAAAATGCAGCTGTTGCTCAGTTAATATTTGTTAAATGCAGAAATGAATGTGTCAATTCATGAGATTTGCAGGAATCAACTCCCTATGTAGTCTGTGTCTTATATTTTCATTATGGCACTCTTGTTCTCATCTTTAGGGACTTGAAAATGCAGTTGAAATCTAAAAAAATATTAATTTCTTTATGATCCCTTTTATGACCTTTGGAAATACCAATTTGTTTTTTCTTTTCTTTTTTTTAATCACTGTGTTTTACAAGTACAAAGGATAAGCCTTTTATAGAACTGGTACTTTGGCTTATAAGCCTCAGCTTCTTTGTCTAGGCAGTACTGTTGGTGTTGGATGACTTAATAAAAATGCCTGCAGCTTATAGATAAAAGGAGTCATAGTGCAAGGTTATTACGTGGACTTCCTTCCTGAATAATAGTGATTGCAGAGTGTCCATGGCACTAAGTAAAAATAGACAAAATATTAGCATTCTCAAAGCCCTAATCTTCTATCCATACAAGTGTACCTCTCTTGTCTTAACTGTGGCTTAGCTCTGCTTGACATTGGAAATACATCCGGCCTCTATTTTTAGGCAAAAAGAACAAATTGTTCTTCCTTTTCACAGGGAGATCAAGTATCCAAAGATCAACTTTCTGTTATGAACTCTGGAACCACTGTTGGGCCTATAGTCTAATTCTCTGTACAAAGGACAAAAATGACTAGGAGATTAAATTTTAAAAATCATACTGTTAGAGGTAGTTGGAAATTTAGTTCGCCCCCAGATGAAAAAAAAATTACATCACAAAGCAGGAATAAAGGAAAGATTTTAACATACCCAAAGTGGCTAAATCTGTTGTGCTCCATTGTACAATAGTGGCAGTGGAGAAAAAAATGGCTTTCAGAATTCAGTTTTATATGAGAGTAATTTAGGAAGTGTAGTATAAGAGTCGTTGAGTACACAATACCATAAACGTCAGTGTGAGTTGTATTCTGCTTTTGTTTGGTTCACTGAGTGACATAGCATACCTTAAATCTGATGAAGAAGCTCTCTGGGAAGCTATAAAGGCAGAGGAATTAAAGCAAACTGAGCGGCCTGGGAAAGGGGCTTTGCTGTCTTGTTGAGGAGCCGGTGAGAGGCAAGAGGAAGCCGTTGCTTCCGATTCATGAATAGAGCAATACAAGGAATCTTCTTGTAAACCAGCCAACATCTCCTTATGTTGGAGGAGGGAAAAAAACAAAACAAAACAAAACATTCGGGCATTTGCAGTCAGCTCACAGGGGCTGAATTTTTTTTTTTTTAATTTCAAATTAATGTGAGGGTACTAACAGCCAGATCACAATATTTGAATTTTATCTGGAGTCCCTCTTGTAGTTGAGTCCTGCACCAAAAAGTGTGCCATACCCCCTACAGTGTGCCCATGAAGTGGGAGCACCCCCCAACTCCCTTGTTTCTCCTCCCCCCAATTTAAATTGAAATGTGTTTTTCTTCTCTGTGGGCATGAATTAGATTGTCTACTGGCTTCTTATTAGTATTGAGTACATTGTATTCTTGCTTCTCCACTCTTGTCATACTTTACGAAGAAGGATGTGTTTTAACTCTGTCCAGGTTAGAATCTATAGGGAATTCAAATTAATCAACCAAAAAAGCAGGGGCCCATTTGAAGCAGGAGGCATGAAGCTTGAGTCATCTTGAGTCATGGGGCTGTGACAGAAAGGAAATGTGAACACGCTGCAGCTGTGGCCTCCCAGACTCTGTGTGGTAATATCGGTTACTGTGTTTGGATGGGAGGATAAAGGAAACATGTCCCCTCCCCCCACGCCTCTGCTTCTGAAAAGTTATGAACTGTAAAGTGTGATCCCTTATAAATATTGGTTTGAAGGTCTTCCCAACTTTAGAGAGTTTAAAAAATAAGAAAATGCATCATAACTCTTAAGATCTCAAGGGGAAAGTATTTTTTATGCATTTTTGTTTGTTAAATACTTGCTGAGTGCAGAGCAATATGACCAATTTAGCCTCTGTCCAGATACTTCCTATTTTTGACTTACTTTAGGTCACTTTGCCTTGGTTGGCACCACGTGCCTTGTCCTCAGAATAAAATTTCAACCTTTCGCACTGGTGCACCAGCATCCTTCTCTTCACCACTACTGCTCCTGAACCCCAAACAAAAATCTGATCTTATCATAGCTTTTTTTAATAAATTTTATTTTGTAGCCATTATTTCCTCTGAAAATTGGCCACGGATGTCTCATCTCTGGCTTTGCTTCATAACGTGTCTTCACCTGGACTTCCAACTGCATCTCGAGATACAACCACATGAAGCTAGGCCTCTATAAAGTTCGGGTGAGTCTCCTTTCTCCACAGTCTCCCTCAGTTCCTCCAGCTCACACAGGTGACTCTGTTCTCCAAATTCATGGCCACTGACCTACATCCAAGACAGATACTCCTGCTCTCCACTGTTATGGGAGTTTTCTTACCTAGCAGCTAATTTCCTTGACAGTAGATTCCGTTGTTGACTTTGGAGTATATTTGTTTTCATGGAAATTTTGTGTGTTGTGTAACAGTTTCCATATGGTTCTCCCCTCTACTTCCCACCCCTTTTCTCTCTGGGAAAAGGGAAGAAAGAGAAGCTTCCTGTTTTCCCTTTTCTCATTACATGGGATAGCCGAGTGCTCCCGGGCTACAAACCTAGATAGCATGTTATTGTACTGAATACTGTAGGCACCATGGTAAGTTATTTGTATATCTAAACATAGAAGAAGTATGGTAAAAATATGGCATAAAAGATTGAAAAGTGGTACCCCCACATAGGCTAGTCACCAGGAAGGAAGCTTGAAGGACTGAAGTTGCTCTGAGTGAGTCACTGAGTAAGTGATAAGTGAACAGGAAGATCTAGAACACAGTTCTAGATTTTCTAAACACTGTACACTCAGGCTACATTCAATTTATAAAAAATGTTTCTTTCTTCAATAATAAACCAACCTTAGCTTACTATAATGATTTTACCTTATAAAATTTAATTAAAAAATTAAATTCTGGTTTTTTCACAATAACAGTTTAAAACACAAACATGTTCTACAGATGTAGAAAAATATTTTTCTTTATGTCCTTGTTCTGTAAGCTTTTTTCTATTTCTACTTTTTTTTTTTTCACTTTTAAAACATTTTTTTTGTTAAAAGTGAAGAGGCAAACACACATTAGCCCATAATGAGCTAACACAGGGGCAGGATCATCAATATCATGGTCTTTGGCCTCCACATCTTGTCCCACTAGAAGGTCTCTAGGGGCAGCAACATGGACAGAGCTGTCACCTCCATTGTCATTGTGATAGCAATGCCTTCTTCTGGCGACCTCCCAAAGGACCTGCCTGAGGTATTTTGCAGTTTCCTTTTTAAAAATGTAGCAAGAAGGAGTGCACTCCAAAATAATGATAAAAAGTGTAGCATAGTAAATAAATAAACCAGTAACATAGTCATTTATTATCAAGCATTATATGACTGGCAGCACAGCATCACCAAAACTCCTGAGTACTATTCCGTAGCCATTGCTGGGTGATAGGAATTTCTCAGCTTCCTTATAATCTTTTGGGACCACTGTTGTATGCAGAGTCCGTCATTGACTGAAACATCATTACGTGGCACATGACTGTATTAAGACCTATTATTTTCTGTGAGTAAATTTAGTAGGGGGGCTTAGCAGGTATCTATTGCCATGTTAATGCTGCTTAGCAAAGAAACAGAAAACCTTAGTAACAGATGACAATAAACATTTAATTTTCATGAGTCTATAAATCAAATGGATAATTTTTTTCTTTGGTCTGGGCTGTGCTTACCTGATCTCAGCTGAGCTTATTCAGTCACCTGTGGTCACCTTGCAGTTTGAGAACTGGTACATCTAAGAAAGTCTCGGCGAGGACAGATGAGACAACTTCAATCTCTGTTATGTGGCCCTCCATCCTTCAGCAGGGCTATTCCACCTGGATCTGGATCACATGACAGTGAGCTTCCAGGACAGGATAGAAGGGAAAGGAGACTTCTTAAAGCCTAACCTTGGAACAAAGTCATTTCTGTCATATTCTACTGGGGGAGAGCAGTCAACAGGCCAGGTGGGATGCAGAGTAGGGGTAGAGAAGAGGAGATGGAAAGGGAGCTCTTTAAGAGATGAGAAGCATAGTCACATTGCAAGGGACCTGGGTTCAGGGAGGCCATTTGGACTGCTTATGCATTCAGTCTAGCACAAGGAGACAGATAGGCAAATCCCAAAATTGAGTATAATTTAAGGATTATCTACAAAAGGGATAGTACAATAGTAAGTGACAAATTTTTTTTTAACAAAGTTATTTTACCATCATTAAATTGATTTTAAAGGAACAAGAGGAGGAAGGAGGTAGGAAAGAAGCCAAAACAATTTCTGCGTTTCTTTTCCACCAATGCACACAAAGACACTTACTGAGAGAGGTCTCAGTGGTACTCAAAACTTGCCTGGGACAGTCACTCCAAAGCAAGGGACTGAGCAGTCTGGAAGTCAGGTCCTGTCTGCAGAGGTTGTATGAATGCATATAATGTTTCTCTAGTGAAAAAGATGCTATTTGGAAGATAAACTTTTATTTACAACCTCAGATACCAACGTAGGTCTTTAGGGAAGGCTTTCCTGGGTTACTTTTTGTTTCTGAAGTCAGTGTTGGATGCTAAGCTTCCTTTCAGTTTCTCATCCTGCATTTGTCCCTTGGTCTCATTGGATTTCTGGGTCTCACTTGTCTGTCTGATTTAGACTCCCGTCACCACCCAAGGCAGAGATGGCTGCTTGCTGTATTTTATAGCACTTAGTAAATGCTAGCAATGGGTTTAAATCAATGAAACTTACACTTTCTCATCTTGCAACTCAGAACTTTCAGCGTCACACCAATAACCTCTCAAAAAGTCAATTGCTGTTTACTTCTGGGTGTTGTTACAGGAAAAGAGCCAATTAGAAGCGCTCAAGTGTAGGCCTCCTGGACATTGCCATGGCCCTTAGCAGCAATAAATGAAAAAGGTGAGGGGAAGTGACTACATGGCTGAGGGAAATTGCCAACCCTGAGGAGGTATTCTAAATTCTTGAGTTACAACCTTCTTGTCCCTTTTTGAACTCCCAATAGTATCCTATCCTGAGAAGAAATAACTCAAATTGAAAAGGATTAGAATTTTATGGCTGTAAGTGTCTCATGTTAGTGAAATGATGTTACGGCAGCATGTTCTCTAGAAATGTTGAAGAATAAGATAGACAAACTTGTTTTTGCTAGAGTAGATGAGTTCTGTAATACCATGTTCCAGAAAATAAATTTTGATTAATTTTCCTTATATCTTTGCTTTCGACGCACTCATCTTAGGTCCTCTTTCTTAACAAGGGGTGTGCTTGT
This sequence comes from Galago senegalensis, assembly GCA_963575145.1. NCBI lineage: Eukaryota > Metazoa > Chordata > Mammalia > Primates > Galagidae > Galago > Galago senegalensis. The sequence goes on from CAUYTI010086912.1 coordinate 13,921, forward strand.
ATTTGTGTCCTTACACAGTGTACTCTGATTTAGAATATGGAGCTAAATGTATTCTGACAATTTCTGGGTCAAGCCTTTTGTTTTATAGCCAAGTAAACATAATCACGCCAGAGAAGAAACATCTTATACCCTGTCTAGCCAGTTACTACTCATGGAACAGAAGTGTCCCGATTCTCAGTATATTCAAATTGCACATAAAAAAAATTTTAAAACAATCTTGTAATTAATTTCATACTTAATTTATGTAAATTACTTTTATATACAAAATGGTCTAGAGATGGGAAAGGCATCATCAAGAAATTTGTACTGTAGCTTTTGGAAGTAATGCTATGGAGCAAACAAGTACAGAGAGGCTTCTGACATAGAAGCAGAGCTGACTCCAGGAGGAGTAAAGCATGTGCTATCTACTTGTAAGAATGTAAAGACCATAAGTAGCTCATCAAGTCCAAAAATATGGCCACTGTGACTGGAGTAGCTATGCTTCCCAGTGTACTTGGGATAATCCTGGCATCCTGGCATAAGCATAAGCTTTCACTTTTTAGACAAGGTATTCAGTCAACCTGACTCTGACTATCTATCTATACAGGGTAGCCATAAAGTTCATGTGCAATTTAAATAGTTTAATAGTTGTAACTATTTAAATAGCACACGAACTTTATAGCCACCCTGTGTAGTAGGAATGGCACCATTCCTTAACATCATTCTGTTGGTTTTTCAGTTTTTCAGGTTTTTCAGTTTCCAAAATGCCTTATTCTTAATAGAAGTATTGGTTAGAGATTATGGACCTCAGAAATGTGCTTATAAGTTGAAAACAATTAGCAAGACAATTGTTTGGTAAGTGTGAAAGGTTTAATGAAAAGGAAAGTTTGACAGGGAGGACACAGGGGCTAAGGTGCACTCTGCTGACCTTCCACTAGTGCCACAAAGAAAGATAAAAATGGTGCAGGAGCCAAGAACCAGGGTAAAGATTGGCCACCTCGGAGGTGATATGGGCATCAACAGAATGATTACTGCTCAACTACCATAACAAAGACAAATAAGACTCCTCATTTTTTTATGCTGATAAAGCCAAAACAAATTCAAAAGTAACACCCAAGCCTCCAGAACTTTTTTCCTTTTCTTATAAAAGAATGAGTGCTTTAGTTGATCATTTAATATTTTTCCCTTTTAAAATAATTTCGTTAAATAAAATTTAGTTTATTCTGCAGTTTCCTCCCTTCACCATTCTTATTTTTCTTTCTAGTTGATGTGGAAGAACTTGGGTACTTTGACCTGTAAAGATTCTCACACTCACCCCATTTAACTTGTACCTGTTTCTATGTATCTCCTGTAAACTGGCAGCTGGGTTCCCAGGCTTGACCAGACTAAAGGTGCTGTTGTGCTCTTTCATCAAGGCAGGCATTGGTTGACTCCCAGTTTTGTGAATTACCAGCAATTTGTTTGCTGCCTAATGCAGGGATCAGTAAACTACAGCAGGCCCAACTCCTGCTTTGTAAATAAAGTTTTATTGGAACACAACTATGCATGTTTGCTTATGTATTATCTGTGGCTATTTTTGCTCCACCAGCAAAATTGCATAGTTATATTAGTGACCATGTGCCTTGAAAAACCTACAATATTTACTATCTGCCTTTTAACATAAAAGTTTAATGACCTCTATCCTAATTCATTGATTGGCAGTTTTAAAACAGTGATAACATTACATACAATTCTCTTTCTGTCTCTAATCTTTTAAAACACAAACTAAATCTCTACTGATACTTATAATTCTAATATAGGAGAACAAGTTTTTACTTAAACTGTTCTATATTTACATAGTTTTCCTTCAATATTGAGAATTCTACTTTTCAGGCTGGGCATGGTGGCTCAGGCCTGTATTCCTAGCACTTTGGGAGGACAAGGTGGGTGGATTGCCTGAGCTCATGAGTTTGAGACCAGTCTGAGCCAGAGTGAGACCTTGTCTCTAAAAATAGCTGGGTGTTGTGGCAGATTCCTGTAATCCCAGCTACCTGGGATGCTGAGACAAGAAATTCACTTAAGACCAAGAGTTCGAGGTTGCTATGATGCCACATCACTCTACTGAGGGCAACAAAGTGAGACTTTGTATCAAAAAAAAAAAAAAAAAAAAAAAAAGAATTCTACTTTAGATGCAGAGTGATAAAATTATAATATAAAACTACTCATAGCTTAATTCTGTTATAAAACAGTCTAGTAATAATAATAATAATACTATCACCACTAAATATGATTTAAAAGAAGTTAAAACAATTTTTTTTGCATATGATAGTCTCATTCTTTTATGTAGTTTATTCCCTACCTTTTAAGTTCAGCTATGCCCTCGTTGATCTTCTGCCTACTTAATTTTTCATTTCTGATAGAGGGGTTATGAAATTTTCATCTATAAGAACAGATTAATCTATTTCTCCTTGCAGTTCTATCAGTTTTTGCCTCACTTGTTTTGTTTCTGTTAGTAAAGCAGGTGCACATTAAGGACTGTTATGTCTTCTTGGAGGATTGACAACTTTACCGTTGACACATTACTGCTGTTATGTAATGCTGCTCTTTCTCCCTGATAGTTTTCTTTGCTCTAAAGTCTACTCTACTTGAAATTAATATAGCTACTCTCGATTTCTTAGAATGGTATGTCTTTCTCCACAAACAATGTCTTTCTCCATTTGCTTTTAATTCATTTGTATTTTTACATTTAAAGTGGGTTTCTTGTAGACCATATATAACTGGTTTTGTCTTTTGTCCCCCTGTCCTATTCTTTGTCTTTAAATTGGTGTTTTTAGACCATTGATATTTAAAGTGATTACTGATACTGTTTGAATAACATCTAGCATATTCATTTCTGTATTTTTTTGTTGTGCTTTTTGTTTCTATTTTTGTTTTCTACTTTTTTCCCATATCTTTTGTGGTTTTATTTGAGCATTTGATACAATTTCATTTTCTCTTTTTTATTAGTATATTTAGTATATTAGTTATTCAGTTATCCTTTTTTTTTTTACTTTTTTTCATAGTTGCCCTACTGCTTACAATATACATTTGCAACTAATCCAAGTTCACTTTCAAATAACACTATATCACTTCACAAATAGTGCTACTACTTTATAATTATAACAACACCAGTTCCTTCCTTCTGCCCCTGTGTCATTCCTGTCATTTATTTCATTTGTATAAGCACATACACATCCATATTATATATACACACACACACATAAACACAAGGACACATCTGTACACTATTGCCCTTATTTTGAACAAACATTTGTTAGATCAATTGAGAATAAAAAGAAAATGTTTTATTTTCACTTCACTTATTCTTTTTCTTATGCTTTTCCTTTCTTTATGTAGATTTGAATGTCCGACCTATATTATTTTCCTTCTCTCTGAAGAAATTCTTTTAACATTTCTTGCAAGGCAGGTCTACAGACAACAATTTTTTTCAGTTTTTGTTTGTGAAGTCTTTATTTCTCATTTATTTTTGAAGGATAATTTTGTAGGGTATAGAATTTTAATTTGGTGTTTTTTTTTTTTTTTCCTTTTAACACTACATACTTCACTCTACTCTCTTCTTGTTTGCACGGCTCCTACTTCTAGCCCCTGGCCTCTTTCTTTATCTCTGATTTTCTGCAGTTTAAAAGGAATATGCCTAGGTATACTTTCTTTCTTTCTTTATTTTCATTTATTTTATATTTTCTCTGAGCTTCTTGGATCTGTGGTTTGATGTTTCACATTAATTTGGGAAGAAATTCTCAGTCATTATTGCTTATCATTTATCTGTTCCTTTCTTTTATTCTTTTGGTATTTTCATTATACTTGGGAGGCAGAGGCGAGAGAATTCCTGGAGCCCAAGAGTTTGTGGTTGCTGTAAGTTATCATGACACCATGACACCATCACACTCTACCCAGGACAACAGGGTGAGACTCTGCCTCAAAACAAAATAAAATAAAGATGCACACTTATACATTATTCACATTTGTTCAGTCTAGCAGGGAATGAATGACATGCTTAGAGATGAAGTGGGGATTTAAGGATGTACAGAACTGTATAGAGATGAGGCTAGGTGATAAAAAATGACCTGGGAGTCTTGAGTGACTTGTAAAATCTACTGTAAACTTAGAAAAGTTTGTGTGACGGGACTAGTCTTGATTATCTCTTAGGCATACTGTGGGGGTGAGGCTACAAAGGGTTGGGAGCGGTTCACCGAGACATTCCTTTTCACTCCTTCACATCTTTGGCTTCTAGTTAAAGCTCTTACAACCTCTTCCTTTGACTAACACAAATATATATTTTTTAGTGATCCAAAACAAATTTTAGACCTAAATAGATCATCTTTTTTAACTCTCTTTAATTCTTTAAGGTAGGAAATGGAGACCCTGGAACATTGTTTTCTCAATTTCATTGAACAAGTTAGGATAAGAACCAAGTAAAATAACTCTGAGCCCAGTTCTCACTCCATTGTGTCAGGTAGATACAGATCAAATAGAGATTCATCCATGTAGAAATGAAGGGTCATTATTGCCTTCATGGTTGTTGGGTGAATATTCTCTAATGAAGTAATAGAAATAAAAAATATCTCCTTTTCTCTGGCCTAAAGTTCTGACTCTAGCCTTTGTGGGGATAGAAGCCTTGGGGAGCCCTCACGTACCTTAATGGAGCAAGAGACAGAAAAGTAGAGACACAGAGGAATATAAACAAGAGGCAGAGAGAATGGAAGTACCCTGGCTTGCCCTGTCTCCAAGGCCATCTCCTTGTTAGATTCTCCTACGATGAAGGTCTGTCCAAGCATCCACTATTTAGAAAGCATTGCAATCAATCTTTATTGCAGCGGAAAATTTATGTCAAGTCTTTACTCTCCTAAGATGGGAGTTAGAACAGAAAAGCCCTAATTATTTAGCCTTAGAGAGTTCTAATTTAGTGACTTAAAAAAGGAGAACTATAGGGTATATTAAGTATAGTTTTGCTTTCATAGTTAATATTTTCTGTGGAATTCTTTATGAAAATTATCGCTTTCTCTATTCCCAATTTGTATAACAGAAGTTTGACAGTAAATTGAATGTTGCTTGAAAGACTCTTATAAACACAAAGCGAAATCTGTCAAGTAAAACTAAACTAAAAAAAAACCTTTCAATTTGCTTGAGGAAAATTGTCCTTCTTTGATAAAATCCAACACATGACTCGAGTTTCACTAACCTCCTGAAAAAAAAAATTAATGTTTAAAAATTTTTATCTATTCAAAAATCCTAGTAGTGTCTCAATCATTTAAAATAATTTTATTTAATTGAGGTTAATTATATTTGTAGTCAGTGTTCATGAGAGGCTCCTGGATCAGTAAATATATGTCTTAATTTTAATTGCTAATTCTGATAAAGATCGATTCTTCTGTGCCTCTGGTAATAACACATTTGTATGACAAAGTAAAATAAAGCTAAATAAAAAATAAAACCTAACTTGATTTGCTCTTGATATTTGCATGTGACTGTAACAGATACTATCAATGCCAGCCACATCCTATGGCATCACCACTTCAGAATGATTAGTTCACTTCCACTTGCCAATATTAATATTTCTGTGACTGAGAGATTTTTTTCATGACTATAGAAATCAAGTCTACCATGTGCACAATAAGCCAGTGGTGTCATTACTAGAGAATTTACACCTCTGAACTCCAGGAGTATATCTCAATCAGTCTTTGGGAATTTTCTTTTGTAATGCTTGTATTTATTTTTTTTAGTATTTATGGGATATAATGTGATGCTTCCATATATATGTATATAGGAAATGATTAAATCAAGCTAAAAAACATATTCATATTTTTGTGGTGAGAACATTTAAAATCTACTCTCTCAGCTATTTTCAAATATACAGTATACTGTTGTTATTAATTACTGTCATTGTGCTGCACAATAGATGTCATTGCTCTTGATGGAGACTTTGGATCCTTTGACCAACATCTTTCCATTTCCACTGTCCCCAACTCAGCCCCTGGTAAATGCCATTCTACTCTGTATTGTCATGCATTTGACTTTCTACAATTCCACTGTAAATCAGATCATGTGGCATTTGTATTTCTGTTCCTAGTTTATTTCAGTTAGCATAATATCCTCTAGGTTTATCCATGCTGTTGGAAATAACAGGATTTCTTTCTTTTTTAAGGCTGAATGATATTCTGAAGTGTGTATGAATATATTCCCTATTACATGCTGGATACTTTCCAGAGAGCCCTGGTATATACCACATATTTAATCCATTTTTCATTGATGAACACTTAGATTGATCCCATATCTTGGCAATTATAAATAATATTTTAGTGAAGATGGGAGTGCAGATATCTCTTTGACATACTGATTCTGTTTCCTTTGGATCAATACCTATTTGGGGGATTGGTGGATCATATGGTAGTTGTATTTTCAATTTTCCAAGAAACCTCCACACTTTTTCCATAGTGAAGGTACTAATCTACATTTCTACCAACAGTATATAAGAATTCCTTTTACTTGCCTCCTTATTTCCACACAAGTTATCTCATGTCTTCTTGATAGTAGCCATTTTAACAGGTGTATGGTGTTATCTTATTGTGGTTTTAATTTGTATTTCTTTGATGATTAGTGATGTTAAACATTTTCCCCCATATTCTTGTTGGTTATTTATAATTCTCTTTTTGAGAAATGTCTATTCAAGTCCTTTGGCCATATTTCAAATTGGGTTATTTGTTTATTTGTTCTTGAATTGTTTGTGTTCCTTATACATTTTGGGTAGTAAACAATTATCACTAGAAACATGTAACCTACCAAGACTGAATCATGAAGACATAGAAAATATGAACAGAACAATGGTAAGGAGGTTGACCAAATCAAAAACCTACCAACAAAGAAAAGCACAGAAACAGGTGGCTTCACTGGTGAATTCTATCAAACCTTCAAAGAATAATATCAATCTCTCTCAAAGTTTTCCAAAATATTTAAGAAAAAGAGGAACATTTTCAAACTCATTTTTTGAAGCCAGAATTACCCTGATATCAAAGCCAAATAAGAAATTACAAGAAAAGAAAATTACAAGCCGATATCCCTAATGAACATAGATGCAAAAATATTCAACAAAACACTAATAAACTAAATTTAACAGCCCATTAAAAGGTTAACTGGCCATGATCAAGCAGAATTTATCCCTGAGATACAAAAATGGTTCAACACATGAAAATCAATTAATATCATCAATTAATTAACAAAAGATAAAAATCACATGATCATCTCAATAGATGCAGAAAAAGCATTTGACAAAATTCAACATCCTTTCATGTTAAAAACTCTTAACGAATTAGGTATAGAGGAAAAAAATGTATTTCTACACAATAAAGGCCATATATGTTAAACCTACAGCTAGTACCTAATAGGGAACATTTGAAAGCTTTTAAAAAATATATCAGGAACTAAGGAAGATACTCTTACCACTTCTATTAGACATAGTACTGAAAGTCTTATCCAGAATAAGTAAGCAAGAAGAAGAAATAAAAGGCATCCAAACTGGAAAGGATGTCTCTGTTTGAAGACAACACGATCTCATATATAGAAATCCCTCCAAACTGTTAGAACTCATAAATAAATTTAGTAAAGTCTCAGGATACTAAATTAACATACAAAATCAGTAATGGTTCTATATGGTAACAATGAACTATCCAAAAAAAAAAAAAAAAGAAAGAAAGAAAGGAAAACAATCCCATACTCAGTGGTTAGGGTGCCAGCCACATGTACTGGGGCTCCTGGGTTCAAATCCAGCCAGGGCCTGCTCAATAAGAATGACAATAATAACACAAAAATAGCTGGGCATTGTGGTGGGCACTGTAGTCCCAGCTAGTTGGGAGGCTGAGGTAGGAGAATCACTTAAACCCAAGAATTTGAGGTTGCTATGAGCTATTACGCCACTGTGCTCTACAAAAAAACCCAAAGAGAAAAAGGAAATAATCCTATTTATAATAGCAAAGTAAAATAAAACAAAATATCTAGGAATAAATTTCATCAAGGGATTAAAAGATTTATATGCTGAAAACTATAAAAAATTTGATAAAAGAAATTGAAGAAGACACAAATAAATGGAAAAATATACTGTGTTTATCTTTACAGATATGCTGTGTTATCTTCCAATAACAAGAAGAATTCACATTATTATTGCCATTGTTATAAAAGTTCCAACAATATTTTTTACAGAAATAAAAAAATACTAAAATGTGTATGAAACCAAAAAAGACCATTATAGCCAAAACCATCTTGAGCAAAGAGAACAAACCTGGGAGCCTCACATTACCTGACTTCAAAATATACTACAAAGGTATTGTCATCAAAAACAGGATGGTCCTGGCATAAAAACAGACACAAAGACTAAGGTAACAGAATAGAGAGCCCAGAAATAAGTCCACATATCCATGGTCAAGTGATTTTTGGAAAAGGGATCAAGATCACACAATAAGAAAGGAATAGTTGGTATATATAAAGGCTACAGATTTATGAGTGTTGATTTTGTATCCTGATATGCTACTGTATTCCTTGATCAATTCTAAGAGTTTTTTAGTTGAGTCCCTGGTGTTTTCCAGATATAAAATCATATCATCTGCGAAAGTGAAAGTTTGATCTCTTCTCTTCCTATATGGATGCCCTTAATTGCCTTTTCTTCCCGAATTGCAGTAGCTAGAACTTCCATTACAATGTTGAATAGCAGTGGGGATAATGGGCAAAATTGCCTGGTTCCTGATCTGAGTGGGAATGATTTAAATTTAACTCCATTAACTACAATATTGGCTGTGGGTTTGTTGTAGATGGCCTCTATCAGCTTAAGAAATGTTCCCTCTAAACAGATTTTCTTGGGAGTTCTCATTATGAAAGGATGCCGGATGTTATCAAAAGTCTTTTCTGCATCAATTGAGAGAATCA
>CAUYTI010086913.1:0-18724 GCA_963575145.1 Galago senegalensis
GCTGCAACCAAAAAATAGCCGGGCGTTGTGGCGGGCGCCTGTGGTCTCAGCTACTTGGGAGGCGGAGGCAAGAGACTCGCTTGAGCCCAGGAGTTGGAGGTTGCTGTGAGCTGTAATGCCACGGCACTCTACCCAGGGGGATAGCTTGAGGCTCTGTCTCAAAAAATAAATAAATAAATAAATAAAAAGATGTGGGATTAATCTTCATGATATGGGATTTGGCCATAGATTCTTAAGGAAACAAAGAAAAAAGTAGATAAACTTCATCAAAATGAAAATCTTTTTTACAAAATACATTACCAAAAAAGTGAAAAGACAACCTATAGATAATGGGAAAAATTCTGGAAATCATGTATCTCATAAAGGTTTAATATCCAGATTATATAAAGAACTGCAAAGAAGGGTGGCACCTGTGGTTCAGCGGGTAGGGCGCCGGCCCCATACACTATTGAGGGTGGCGGGTTCAAACCTGCCCCAGCCAAATTGCAACAAAAAATAGCCAGGCATTGTGGCAGGCGCCTGTAGTCCCAGTTACTTGGGAGGCTGAGGCAAGAGAATCCCCTGAGCCTAAGAGCTGGAGGTTACTGTGAGCTGTGTGACGCCACGGCACTCTATCAAGGGCAACAAAGTGAGACTCTGTCTCTACAAAAATAAAAAAAAAAAGAACTGCTTAAAAAAAAAAAAGTCCAATTTAAAAATAGACACGGCTTGGTGCCTGTGGCTCAAGTGGCTAAGGCACCAGCCACATACACCTGAGCTGGCAGGTTCGAATCCAGCCTGGGCCCGCCAAACAACAATGACAGGTGCAACCAAAAAATAGCCAAGCGTTGTGGTGGGCTCCTGTAGTCCCAACTACCTGGGAGATGGAGGCAGGAGAATAGCTTAAGCCCAGGAGTTGGAGGTTGCTGTGAGCTGTGATGCCACAGCACTCTACCCAGGGTGACAGCTTGAGGCTCTGTTTCCAAAAAAAATAAAAATGGGCAAAGGGCTTGAATATACATTTCTCAAAAGAAGATATACAAATGACCAGTAAGCACATAAAAAGATGCTGAACGCCATTTTGTACTGACTCTATTTTCTTATTTTCTGTACTACTGACATTGTAGCATCTAGAGATTTAATCTGAGATAGATGACTACCCTTCCCAGAGCTAATCCCTAGAGACAGCAAATGATTCCCCTGTATATCTTTGATACATGAATCAACCAATCCAGAGGTTATATGCCAACCACGAGATCTATCAAACACTCATACAACAAGCCAATATTCCTCAGCCCTAAAGTACTCCAAAACCAGGTACCAAAAATCCAGAAACCACTCCTACAGCCCAAACCCTGCTGAAATTATTCAAACTAGCCAATCCTAAACTGCTTACTCTGCCCTGCCTTAGCTGACCATGAAAAACACAATAAAGGCTCTGAGTCGTGCTCAATCCTGTCCTTCCTTCCGTCTCCTGACAGACCCCGTCCTTCGCCACCTGCCCCATATGGTGTGCCATCCTCTTGCTTCTAGGATTTTGTAAGTATAAACTTCCTTCGCAATAATCATTTCTGTATCTGCATGTCTGGAATTCCTAATTACAACAAATCCCAGGTACAATCTGTATCTCTGATACAGCAAGCCATATGAAAATCGAAACACAGTGAAGTTAGCACTTCATAACCACTAGGACAGCTACAATTTTTTTTTAAAAAATCTTTGAAAGTGTTGGTGAAGACGGAAAGCAATTGGAACATTCATACATTGCAAGCAGTAATTTAAAAGGGTGTAGCCACTATTGAAAATAGTGTAGCACTTCCTGGAAAAGCTAATAAGCAAATAATTACCCAATGACCCAAAAATAGAGAACTGAGAGCAAGGACTCTGGCAGACATCTGTATTCCAACATTCACTGTGGCATTATTCCTAGTGGCCAAATAATAGAAACAACTCAACTGTTCACCAAACAGATGAATGAGTATGTTATATGCCCACACACTGGATTATCCAGGCATCAAAAGAAGCAAATTTCAGATATATCCTATCATATATGCATGAGCCTTTAAGGCATATGTTAAATAAAATAAACTGGACACAAAAAGACAAATATGGCATGGTCTAAATGTTTATATGAAACATCTACAATAGGCATATTCACACAGAAAGTAGGTTAGACATTACTAAGGGATGGGGGGAGAAAGGGAGGATGGGAGAACAGGGAGACGGGAGGAGGATGGGCAAATAAGGGAGAATGGGGGGAACAGGGGAAATGGGGGATTACTGATAAATGGTTGCAGAGTTTTTGTTTAGGATGATAAGAAGTTTTAGAACATTGTGAATGTGATTAATGCTACTGAATTATTCTCTTAAAAATGGTTAAAGTGGCAAATATTATTTTATATGTATTTAACCACAATTCTGAATATTGATAATGTACCAAAAACCACTAAATGGTACATTTTCAATGATGAATTATATGGTATGTGTCCTGAAACATGTATTTCTTAGGGGGAACATGGAGGGAGGAGACGTGAGTGAAATTTATTATGTCTCTGGAAAGATAAAACAGCGAGTATGAGTAACACCCAAGCTGGAAAACTGTTAAGACACGAATGTTAAATTAATACAACAGGCAAATCTGGATATAAAATACAACAGAAGTATACTCAAATTGAGACCAGACACAGTGATTCAGGGGTCTGATATTAAGTAATGAGGAGGAAGTACAGTTAAGGCAAACTAGTTAAATAGCAGTGATGCTATATAAGGTATCAAGTGTTTTACTTTAGATTTTACTTTTTTTTTTTTTTTTTTTGAGACGTCTCACTATGTCACTCTGGGTAGAGTGCCATGGTGTCACAGCTCACAGCAACCTCAAACTCTTGGGCTTAAGTGACTCTCTTGCCTCAGCCTATCAAAGTAGCTGGGACTATCGGCACCTGCCACATGCCTGGCTATTTTTTGGTTATAGTTGTCGCTGTCTGGCAGGCCTGGGCTGGATTCGAACCTGATAGCTCTGGAGTATGTGGCTGGCACCCTAACCACTGACCTAGAGGCACTGAGCCAATTTTACTATTTTTTTAAATTTATCTAACACATTGGCTATAAAGGTGTAATGTTCGTAAAAAAAGTCACTGAGAATATGATAAGTAAACTTTTGTGTATTTACTGTACCTCCTCAAGCTTTGAAAAGCTGTCCAACATAATATTGTAACAAAAATGTAAGAATGTCCTACTTGTGGTTTTATATAATCAGATGGGCTCCTGTGTTGCTTCTTTGCATCCAAAATGTTAGCATGCTGTCAGCAATCTCGCTCCCATTTCAATTTCCTTTTATTAATTTATTTTTTAGAGATAAGGTTACTAGGCTAGATAGAATACAGTGGTGCAATCATAATTCACTATAAAGTCGAACTCATGGGCTCAAGCAATCCATCCACATCAGCTTCCCAAGTAGCTGGGATTTATAGGCACACACCGCAACTAACCAATTTATTAGTTTTTATTTTTGTACAGACAGGGTGTGGCCTGTAAGTGATCCTCCTCATGTGGACTTCCAGAGCACTGGGATTTTAAACTTGAACAACTGTTTGGCCTTTTATTACTTTTACTATTCTTCCAGTCTTTTTCAATGTTTCTAGTCCATTTTTTAAGATACCCTATAGAGACTCTGATTCTAAGTATTAAGATGGTTCACTTTTTACTGGTATCCTCACTTCCACCAATCCTCATTTGTCCATAAAACTTCCAGAGATTATGATAAACATCAATTGTTATAAGGCAAACACTAAAGATATCTGGGCAGCAGTAGGAACAACTGTTACTCTTTATAATAAGGTTTCACTTTATTAGTTTTTTTTTTCATTTTTTCTTTTTTTAAGACAGATTCTCACTTTGTCACCCCTTGGTAGAGTGCCATGGGGTTACAACTCACAGCAACCTCAAACTCTTGGGCTTAAGCAATTCTCTTGCCTCAGCCTCCCCAGTAGCTGGGACTACAGGCGCCTGCCAGATGCCCGGCTATTTTTAGAGACAAGGTCTGGCTCTGGCTCAGGCTGGTCTCAAGCCCGTAAACTCAGGCGATCCACCCACCTCAGCTTCCTGGAGTTCTAGGATTATAGGCATGAGCCACCGCAACTGGCCAACTTATCTTTAATGTTCCAATCTCTCCCAGCAAGTAGAAAATCATCTACACAGATCAAACACACTTTATAAACCACTCAGAAAATTACCTTTGATCTTTTGTTTGGTGTATATGCTTTTGCATTGCTAAATATCAACCGGATGTCTTTGCAAAATTCCAAAGGACTGTCATAATTTCCCGCATCTAGAGTTTCCCTTACTGTTCCAAAATCCATTGGAGTATCTATAATATCTCGGTAGTCCTAGGTTTTAAAAACAATAATTACTTCACAAATTCATTTCCAGCTTTTAGAAATGTAAATGCACTAGATCTCTAATATATTTGAAATGACAGGAGCAAGAGAAAAGCTTAAAAGAATCTTAAGATTCATTTATGTTTAAAAAGAGGTAGAGACACCAACACAAAATGGAAAGAAATACATCAAAATGTTAATGTCTTATATCTGCTAGTGGGACACAAGATGAATTTTATTTCCTGAGTTACATTCTTCTGTAATTTCCAAATTTTCTACAGTATATATCAATCCTGTTATAATCTTTTTTTTTTTAAAGGTCATCTTCAAATTCCCCTATTTAAGGAGTAAAAAACATATACTTTTACCCAATGCACAGCTTTCCTGGTGGTGGGCCCATTTAGATAATAGAAATCTATAGAGAATCCTCCATTATATAACACTGTTTAAGTCTGAATTCTTCAATAATTTAAGATTTTCTATAAATCCAAGAAAACTTTGTAAAACAGCATTGCTATAGCTAACTATATAGAGGAAAAAAGAGAAAAAAGAATCTAAAATAAAGTCTAGTTATCTTACAATTTAAAATTCGATTTAAATACTTCTACCCCAATCTCCTTGCCACAAAATAAGAAAAGCCCCAAACATTCAAACAATGAAAACTTACTGGATATTCAACCAAATCAACAGGTTGTCTAAATGGTTCAGAATCTTCACATTGAAAAATTAAGTTCACTAGTTCCTTACACTGTTTCTTCCAGTTGCTTTCAACATAGTTGGTAGCTCTGCTGCTCCTTTTTTTCCAATCATGGACCTAAAAATACATTCACAATAGTTAAAGTGTTTTCAGTCTTAATCACAATAGTGTAAGACTACAGTAAAATGCAACTGAGCTATTATCTTTCTATATTGTGTGTCATTAAGAATTGTGATTATAATTAGAAAAATCAACTTTTTCTGTTAAAACCCAATGTCACATATGTTGTTCTCAACACATTTTTCCATAAAAGAAAATTTAAATCTAGCCATGACATACTTTGATATGGCCTGCCAATTTCAGAAAAATTGCAAGGTTAATTATGAAAAGCATTCTCCAGCAAAGGGCACAATATCCAATAAAAGGCTGTTCCATGACCTCTCTCCTTCCAAGTTTGTAAGATTTGTTTTCACTGAATATGAATATTTTATAGTACGATAAGAAGTAAAAAGCCCCACCACCAAGATGCCCACATCAGAATCCTCACGACCTAGGTACTTTGCACATGTTAAGTAAATTTACAGATCCTGAGGTAGGAGATTATCCTAAATTAACTACCCAGGGTCAATGTCATCACAAAGGTCATTATAAGAGGGAAGGAAGCAAAAGGGTCAGAGTCCGAGAGAGACAGAGAGATGTTATTCTATTGGCTTGAAGGTGGTAGAAGGGGGCCCATAACCAAGGGATGGGGAAAGCTTCTCGAAGCTGGGAAACACAAAGAACTTTCCACTAGAGTTTCCAGCCATGCCAAGATCATGATTTAGGCCCAGTAAGATCCACACAAACTTCTAATCTATAAAATTGTGAAGTAACACATTTTACTTATTTAAGCAACTAAATCTGTCATTTGCTAGAGCACACACAGCAAACAAATACACATACTAAAACTTGGGAGTGTGTTTAGAAACAAAGTTAAATGATGATCAGATTAGACTAATTCAGGTCTAACTTTTCAATGTTACTTGGGACAAGCACATGGTAGAAATTATTTGGTAAAAAGCTTAAACTTGAACAACTGGATGATATTTAAAATTATCTGGGTTAAAATATTTTAAGCATTTTCACATTAATAAACTTTACATTTACATAATCTATAATATTAGAACTTTAAGGGCTGCTGATGACACAACTTCCTAAACTTATTTCCATATATCCTTCTCCTTTGTGCCTCAACCTCATCTCCTAACAAATACCTATTTTTAAAAAAAGTTAAGTCACTGAATCCTGGGTAATATTCCCCTTAAAATACTTCATCAGGCTAGATGTGATGGCTCACCTCTATAATCCTCACATCCTGGGAAGGCAAAGCAATAGGATCATTTAAGGTCAGCAATTTGAGACCAGCCTGCGCAAGAGTTAAACCCCTATCTGTACTAAAAATGGCAAAAACTAGCTGAGCATGGAGGGACGTGCCTATAGTTCCAGCTACTTGGGAGCCTGAAGCATGAAGATCACTTGAGCCTAGGAGTTTGAGGTTGCTGCAAGCTAAGCTGAGGCCATATTCTATTCTAGCCTACACAACAGAACAAGACTTTGCCGTTCACTCCCTCCCACAGAAAAAGTTCATCACTTTCCCTTCCTCTTCATTTCTAATGTTATCCTTGATTAGGTTCCCATCTTTCACTTTGCATACTTGCAATGAGCTCTTTTTTTTTTTTTTTTTTTGAGAAAGTCTCAACTGGTCATCCTCAGTAGAGTGCCATGGCATCACAGCTCACAGTAACCTCAAACTCTTGTACTCAAGCGATTCTCTTGCCTCAGCCTCCCCAGTAGCTGGGACTACAGATGCTCGCCACAATGCCTGGCTATTTTTAGAGGCAGGTCTCGCTCTTGCTCAGGCTGGTCTCATGCTTGTGAGCTGAAAAAATCCACCCGCCTTTGCCCCCCAGAGTGCTGGGATTACAAGCATGAGCCACCTCACCCAGTCTTGCAATGAACTCTTAATTCATCTTACCTTCTTGTCCTTCAAATTATATTTATCTATTTTGGCTGTGCAACTGATTGTCTACTTTCAATTTAAATGAGATCCTTCAATTTCAGCATTACCATAATCTGGCCCCAACGTAACAGCCAGACACACCCACTTTGCTTACTCCACCATACAATCTCTATACCCATCAGGCCTTATTGTCCATCGACCTGCCATACTTTCCTGCTTATTCTTGTCTTTACTTTAACACAACCCCCCCCCACACACACAGTATTTTTATTAAATTTTTTAGCCCTCGAGTCTCTTCAGGACTTATTCCTTATTTTTTTAATAGTCTTTTATCCCTCTATCTTATAGAGATTATAGTCTAAATCTCAAGTCTTCCACTAACATTTTCCAGTGATTTCTCCCATTTCTCTTATAAAATAATTCAAAATCCGTGTCAATGTAACTTTGCGAAGACAAAATTTGAAATCATAAACAGATATTAAAACAAAGAACAAACCACAGAAGTCAATCATGCAGAATAACTTACTCTCCTTCTTCCAGAAGAGGTTTTAGGAAGATCACTATCATCCTAGGAATAAAATCAGAGAACCCTAAGTATTCATATTGGAAATAAAATACCCTTAATAAAAAATTCTATCAAGTACATCTGGTCATACCAGAGTTGTACCATATGAATAAAATCTCCAAAGATACATTATTAGAAGGATCTTTGTGGCACCCAGTTTTCAAAAAACTAACCATTCTTTAAAATCCTTTTTTATCTCCTAAGAATACATATTAATTCCAAATTCAAGGTTATAACTAGAAAAAAATGCCTTCTGCATTTCTTAAATAAAAAATTTATGTTTTATCGTTATCCATAAAGACCTCAGAAACTCAGTCTCCTACAGTTCTTGAATTTTGTGTTCTATAGATTTCTTATTCCCTGAATCATTTATTGGTATATCCATTTTTATTCTAATATATGCTAAGAAAAAAACCCAATAAACTATAATAAGGGTTTGTGGGTATTAACACTCTGTCTTTAAAGAACATCTTTCCCACATCTTCCTACCACAGCCTACTTCTGTATGAAGTACATTATACAATACCATTGCAACTTACACGCCAGCATTATCTTAAGTAAAGGACATTAGGGCACTTGGAGTATGATCAGGTTCATTAACCTTTAATTATAATTAAATCCAACAGTCAAATATTGGTTTTACCAAAAAAACTTCCAAGGCCTTCTTTGTAATAAATCTTTTACTAGCTAAAATTTGAAAAGAGAATATATTCCACACCTAAAGTTATTTAGATATATTTAACTGATACTAATTGACTAAACAAATCATTTATCTAAAAAATTCAAAAATATCTTTTATCAAATGCCCTATTTTCATAGTTCATTGGAATATAGCAAGCACTGATATTAAGTAACCAACATTTTGTATCTCACTTTTTATTTTTTTGTTCTGTTTTAGACAGAGTTATCATTTTGACCGCCCTTGGTAGTATGCTGTGCCATCATAGATTACAGCAACCTCAAACTCTTGGGCTCAAGTGATCCTCTTGCCTCAGTCTCCCAAATAGCTGGGACGATAGGCACCCACTACAACGCCCAGCTATTTTAGAGATGGGGGTCTCACTCTTGCTAAGGCTGTTCTCCAACTCCTGAGCTCAAGGAATCCACCCACCTCGGCCTCCCAGAGTGCTAGGGTTATAGGAATAAGCCACCTCACCCAGCCTATCACACTCTTTAAATTACCTTTGGAAATTAACAAAAAACGACTGTAAAATCAAATAACTTCATACCAAATCCTCAGCATTTTGCTCGTCGTTTTCAGATGTGTTAGAAAGTTCTGAGATATTTGTACAGTGTTGATTCCTAAAAAGCAAATTTTCGCTTTAGTAGTACACGGATGGAGTTACTATTACAAAAGATTTAAATTACACATTAAGATACCATTTCCCAAACGACGTGTACCTAATTTCAAACAGAGGAATATTAGGTTTTAACCCAATCTTCTGTGGAAACAACAGGCCATATTAAGTTCCAATTTAGAATCTTGAAGGGTTTCCTTTGTTGTTTACGTACAAGAAATAACATGTTTGGCCTCAAGTGGATGAATACATGCATGAGTTTCTACAAATATCGTCACTAGCGTTCATATGCTAAGTATCAGGATACGAGGACAATGGCTGACATAGGGCAAAATAGAAAAAAAACAAGAAAATGAAGCAAAAGCAAATAATATCTTACCCTCACTATACCCACAGAAGAAAAAAGAATGCCAAATAGGAATATCTATGAAACAAAAGTAAATATTTTCCTGAAGTAGAAAAGAAGTTGGTTCTAAGCAAGAAGTAACTTAAGTCTGAGTCCCCAAGTCTTAGAACAGAATCCACCCAATAAATTTGATAGGAACAATTTATCCCCCAGTTTTTAACTAGATGTTGAAAATGATGGAACTGTTTATAAAACTATTTCCTCTAATTTTTTTTTTTTTTTGAGACAGTCTCACTATATTGCCCTCAGTGTAATACCATGTGGTGTCACAGCTCACAGCAACCTCAAACTCTTAGGCTCAAGCAGTTCTTTTACTTCAGCCTCCCTTGTAGCTGGGACTACAGGCGCCTGCCACAACACACCCTATAGGCACTTGCCATAACGTGCTCAGCTATTTTTTTGTTTGTAGCAAGCTTGGGCCATGTTTGAACCCACCAGCCCTGGTGCATGTGGCCAGTGCCCTAACCACTGAGCTACAGAAGCCAAATCTATATAATTCTTATAGTTATATAAAAAGTGCACTTAAGACTATACAGCAAAACTCACTCATGTTAAAGGAAATTCAAAATACATAATTTATCCAACATCCCAAATATTCTTACTAGAATAGAGTCTCAATTTGTAGATCAGTTTTAAAACTGATTTAATGCAAGAAAATTATGGAACGACATAATGTAAAAACATGTAAAAACAGTATCACAGGACATAAAACTCCCAAAGACTCCAAGAGTCTCCTGGAATCGATAAATAAATTAAGCAAAGTCTCAGGTGACAAAATCAATGTACAGAAATCAGCACCATTCCTATATACACCAATAACAGTCAAGCTGAGAGTCAAAACAAAGACTCAATACCATTCACAATAGCAACAAGAAAATAAAACACCCAGTAATATATCTAACCAAAGAGGTATAAGACCTTTATAAAGACAACTATGAAATACTTAGGAAAGAAACTGCAGACGATAACAAAAGGGAGAACATATCATGTTAATAGATTAGTAAAATCAACACTGTTAAAATGTCAGCTTGGCACCTGCAGCTCAGGGACTAGGGCGCCAGCCACATACACCAGAGTTGGCGGGCTTGATCCCGGCTCCAGCCTGCCAAACTACAATGACAATTACAACCAAAAAGAAAGAAAATAACCAGGCATTGTAGTCCCAGCTACTTGGGAGGCTGAGGCAAGAGAATAGCTTAAGCCCAAGAGTCTGAGGTTGCTGTGAGCTATGACCACCACAGCACTCTACCCAGGGCGACACATTGAGACTGTCTCAAAAAAAGTCCATGTTGGCTCGGCACCTGTGGCTCAAGTGGCTAAGGCACCAGCCACATACACCTAAGGTGGCGGGTTCGAATCCAGCCCGGGCCCGCCAAACAACAATAATGGCTACAACCAAAAAATAGCCGGGCATTGTGGCGGGCGCCTGTGGTCCCAGCTACTTGGGAAGCTGAGGCAGGAGACTCGCTTGAGCCTGGGAGTTGGAGGTTGCTGTGAGCAGTGAAGCCATGGCACTCTACCCAGGGGGACAGCTTGAGGCTTTGTCTCAAAAAAAAAAAAAAAAAAGTCCATGTTACTCGAAGTGATTTACACATTCAATCCCCATCAAAATACCAAGGCATATTTCATACATCTAGAAAAAATTAATTCTATACTTCAGAAAATAGACTGAATAGCCAGAGCAATCCTAAGCTTAAAAAAAAAAAAAAAGCTGAAGCCCCACATTACCAAACTTCAAACCGTCAATATAAGGCTATAGTAACCTAAATCACTTGGTAATGGCACAAAAATAAGAGGCCTAGACTAATGGAGTAGAACAGACCATGCAAACAAAATTATCCACTATAGCCAGCTGAACTTTGAGAAAACAGACAATATACATTAGGAAAAAGAAGCCCTATTCATTAAAAATTGCTAGGAAAATTGAACAGCCACATGCAGAAAAATGAAAAAAGATCCCTCTCTCTTACTACTCAAATTAATTCAAAATGAATAAAAGACTTAAATACAAGGCATGAAACCACAAGAATTCTAGGAGGAAATGTTGGGAAAACTCTTCTAGCTATCAGCCTAAGCAAAAAGTTACATGAAGATGACCCCAATGGCAATCATAGTAACAACAAAACTAAATAAATGGGACTTGATTGAATTTAAAAGCTTCTGTACCAACAGAGCAAACATAAACTACAGAATAAGAGAAAATATTCCCAACCTCTACAACTGATAAAGGGCTAATTAACCAGAATATACCAAAGAACTTAATCAGTAAGAAAAATACAAACAAACCCATTAAAAAGTGGGCAAAAGACATGAACAGACGCTTTTCCAAAAAAAAAAAAAAAAAAAGAGAGAGAGAGACAGAGAAATATATGACAAAATGCTCACTGTTGCTAATTATCAGGAAAAAGCCAATTTTAGCCGCATGAGACATGTAGTATCACCCTAACACTGAAAAGAAAATAAAAAAAAAAAATTACAAGTCCATAAAGAATAGATGCTGGTGTAGATGCACAGAGAAAGGAACACTTATATACTGTTGGCGGGATTTGTAAAACCTCTATGGAAAACAGTACTGAGATTCTGCAAAGAACTAAAAGTAGACCTACCATTCCATTACTGGTTATTCATCAAAAGGAAAAGAAATCATTGTATCAAAAAGATATCTGAACTTAAATGTTTATTGCAGCATAGTTCACAATTACAAAGATGTGAAAGTGCTCCCTCTGGATGGTCGGTAGTGCACGCCGCAAAGCCTGGGCGAGCTCAGCTCTGTGTGGGGCCAACACAGCCCTGTGTGACTAGAAGGAAGATGGAGCCAGAAGCTGAACTGGAGGGGGGCTCTCACCCTACTTACCAAGGTCCTGCCGCCAGGAGCCCCTTCTTCCCCTAGTACTCCACTAATGCCTGGGGCTCTCCCATAGGCCCTGAGAGTGGAATGGTCCCCCAGGCCCAGGGCGTTGGACTTCCTCATGCCCAATGAAGGGAACTGACAAGCCATGAGGGCGCCCCCCCCCCACCAGCAATAACTCCAAGCGTGAAAACTGCCACAAGGTAAATGTGAAATACCAACATGTCTGTGTCTACTGATGTAACCACCTCACAGATTCTAGCTTCGGAACGGGAGACTGTGTTTAGACCAAAACCATTGCTTTTGAAGTTTGTTGGTGCACAAAAAGACACTTAACAATGAAAGAGTTACATTTTGTCTTGGCCAGCATATTAAGAGGGAACAATTATATGACGAAAAGCAATAACATATTGTGTATTGTTCAAATGATCTTCTAGGAGGTTTGTTTGGAATGCCAAGCTTCTCTGCGAAAGAGCACAGGAAAATACATACAATGATCTACAGAGACTTGATAGTAGTCAATCAGCAGGAATTATCAGACTCAGGCACATCTGTGAGTGAGAACAAACGTCCCCTTGACGGTGGGAGTGCAAGATCCTGTGCAAGAGCTACAGGAAGAGAAACCTTCACCTTCAAATTTGGCTTCTAGACCAGCTACCTCATGTCAAAGAAGAGCAATTAGTGAGACGGAAGAAAATTCAGAGGAATTGTCTAGTGAACGACAGAGAAAACATCACAAGTTTGACAGTATTTCCCTTCCCTCTGATGAAAGCCTGGCTGTGTGTCATCAGGGAGATCTACTGGGAAACAAACAGTAGCAGTGAGTCCCAGGGACGCCACCAAATCTGGATCTTGATGCTGGTGTAAGTGAACATTCAGGTGACAGGTCTGATCAGGACTCAGTTTCAAATCAATTTAGTGTAGAATTTGAAGCTGAATCTCTTTTTTTTTTATTAAATTGTAGCACTGTACATTAATACTATCATGGGGTACCGTGTATTGTTTCTTTTTTTTTTATTAAATGATAGCTGTATATATTAATGCAAACATGAGGTATACAGTGTAGTGTTTTCATATACAATTTGAAATACTTTCATCATGCTGGTTAACATAAATTTCATGTCATTTGCTTAGTCACTGTGTCAAAACATTTATATTCTAAAGTTAAATCTCTTGATTCAGAAAACTATAGTCTTAGTGAAGAAAGACAAGAACTCTCAGATGAAGATGATGAGGTTTATCGAGTTACTGTGTACAAAGCAGAGGAGAGTAATACAGATTCACTCGAAGATCCGGAAATTTCTTTAGCTGACTATCGGAAATATACTTCACGCAATGAGATGAATCTTCCCCTTCCACCAAATCGCAATAGACCTTGGGCCCTTTGTGAGAATTGGATTCCTGAAGATAAAGGAAAAGACAGAGGGGTATCTCTGAGAAAGCCAAACTAGAAAACTCAACACAAGCAGAAGAGGGCTTTGATGTTCCGGATTGTAAAAAAACTACAGTGCGTGATTCCAATCATCTGTGGAGGAAATGAATATAAAAATCACTCAAGCCTCCCACAAGAAGTGAGGACGATTCTCAGCCATCATCTTCTAATAGCAGCCAAGAAGACATCAAAGAGTTTGAGAGGGAAGAAACACAAGACAAAGAAGAAATACGGAATCCAGCTTTCCCCTTAATGCTGCTGAACCTTGTGTGATTTGCCAAGGTCCATCTAAAAATGGTTGCATTGTCCAGGGCAAAACAGGACATCATATGGCATGCTTCACATGTGCAAAGAAGCTGAAGAAAAGGAATAAGCCCCACCCAGTATGTAGACAACCAATTCAGATGATTGCCCTTACTTCCCTTTCCCTAGCTGACCTGTCCATGTAAGTGGAATATATATTTCTAACTATATAACCCTAAAAAAGCTAGGCTCCCATAGCTCAGTGGTTAGGGTGCCAGCCACATGCTCCAGGGCTGGTGGGTTCAAACCTGGCCTGGGCCTGCCTAAAAAAAAAAAACAAAAATAGTTGGGCATTGTGGCAGGTGCCTGTAGTCCCAGCTAGTAGGGAGGCTGAGGTAAGAGATTCTCTTGAGCCTAAGAGTTTGAGGTTGCTGTGAGCTATGACACCACAGTACTCTACTGAGGGTCAAAGTGAGACTGTCTCAATTTTAAAAAAAAGCCTAAAAACACAGGCAACATGGAATTTATTTTTATTTACATATATCAAAGTGAGAAAGTGTCTCAATCCAGATAGGTTTTTTCTTTAGTGTACTTTACCTACATTGGGAGAGGAATAGTGAGTATTTATTTCCTTTTTGGAAAATTTCACTTCTTTTTGTATTTGGTTTTTAATGTAATTTGAGTTGGATATATACAGCTCATCCTTTATCCATACTCCTCCTTTTAAATAATTTCTACTTTCTCTCAAATGAGAAGTATCTGATTTAAAATTATATATATGTGTCTGTGTGTATATATAGTTAAGTAGGACAACTAAATGTAATTTATTTAGTACCTTTCATGTATAGAGAAAATGTGCAAACTTTAAGTTTTTGATACTCTTAAATCTTCTAATGTTTAGTTTTTCTGAGTAAAAAAAAACAGTACTGTACTGAGTACTGCAATAGTTGTACTGCTATGTGAGTAAACATGAACATCTTATTCTTTAGCATCTTTGGTTATGCTGTGAGGGTCAGGTGGTAATGATGCCGTCAGGAAGCACAGCCATCATTTACTCATAAGACAAAACGTTTTAAGGCTCCCTAGTAAAATGTGGAATTGTCCTGGGCATCTAATCTTTAGTATACCAAGCCCTTTTTCACAAAAAATCCTCTTCAGAGCTGGGCTCAGGTGGCTCACACCTGTAATCCTACCACTCTGGAGGGTGAGCTGGGTAGATCGCTTGATTAGTCTGAGCAAGAACAAGACCTGATCTCTACTAAAAATAGAAAAAAACTAGCCAGGTGTTGTGGGCAAATTCCTCTAGTCCCTGCTACTTGGAAGGCTGAGGCAAAAGTATCACTTGAGCCTAAGAGTTTGAGGTTGCAGTGAGTGATGACTCCATGGCACTCTTTCCAGGGGATGGACTAAGACTCTCTCTCAAAAAAAGGGGGGAAAAGGGGCTCTTTAGGATTTAGTGGAATCTATTGTTTTCCCCTAAGTTGGAAACTAAGATGGTCTGAAATATCTTCTTGAGCTAGGTTACGAGGTTTCTGGTAGTTGCCGAGGTTTGGGGCCTGTCCTTAAAGCCAGTTTTAAAAACCAGTGAATTTAGAAATTTGATAAACAGGCTCAGGACCTGTGGCTCAAGCAGCTAAGGCACCAGCCACATACACCAGAGCTGGCGGGTTCGTATCCAGCCCGGGCCTGCCAAACAACAATGATGGCTGCAACAAAAAAAATAATAGCCAGGTGTTGTGGCAGGCGCCTGTGGTCCCAGCTACTTGGGAGACAGAGGTAGGAAAATTGCTTGAGCCTGGGAATTGGAAGGTGCTGTGAGCTGTGATGCCAGAGCATTCTACCCAGGGCAACACCTTGAGGCTCTATCTCAAAAAAGTAAAAAAGAAAAAAAGAAATCTGATAAAACAGAAATCATTTTAAAACTAGCTGAAAAGGTTGTAAGTTCTCTCTGAATTATCTAGAAATTATGCATCACTTTTCTTCAAGAAAGATGCGTTAGAACATGTGACTGGTGTTCAAACTTGGTGTTTGGTCAGTAAGGGCCATAAATACTGGGAAATGTTACTTCCCTTTGGGACCCATCTACCCTGGCCATGCCATGTTGTTTTATCTACAACTATTACAAGCTGCTCCGATTCTGTGAATCCAAATGCCATAAAAACTTTAAAAAGTGCAGTCCCTGCAAGATTAGTAGACTAAAAGCATTCCGTAAAGCAGCTGGTATAAAAAGTTAATTCACCTGAATTTGAAAAATGCAGAAATGAACTTGTCAAATACCAGTGAGAGCTTTAGAATAAAAATGTTGACACAATGAAGAAAGTCTACAAGATGGAACAGAAGTGCCAAGTTAAATTTATAGTTAACAAATTGAAGAAAAATAAAAGACCTACTGGGAATCAAAGGAGTCAAGCAAAGCATTCATCCTATCTGGGCCCCTTATGCACGTAAAAGAAAGCAGACACAAGAAGAGAAGATGTGGACGTGGACTGTGTTTCCTAAGATATCTCACTGTCTGTAATCACTTCTACATGACATTTGAAAATCTCAACAACAACTGGCTTAGCACCTATAGCACAGTAGTTACAGCACCAGCCACATACACTGGGGCTGGCAAGTTCGAACCCAGGCCAGGCGAGCTAAACAACAATGACAACTGCAACAAAAAATAGCCAGGTGCCTGTCGTCCCAGCTACTTGTGAGGCTGTGGCAAGAGAATTGCTTAAACCCAAGAGTTTGAGGTTGCTGTGAGCTGTGATGCCACCGCACTCTACTGAGGGCAACGTACTAAGACTGTCTCAAAAAAAAAAAAAAAAAGAAAAGAAAATCTCAACAACAAAAAAACAAAGATGTGGGCAGCACCTGTGGCTCAAAGGAGTAGGGCGTCAGCCCCAATGCCAAAAACTGCAAAAAAAAAAAAAACCAAAGATGTGGAATCAACCAAACTGTCCATCCATTCACAAACAGATTAACAAAATGTGGTGTATATATACTGTGAAATATTACTTAGAAACAAAGAAAGGTGAACTAAGGCCTTTGGCAACACTGGATGGAACTGGAAACCATTATCCTAAGTGAAACATCTAAAGAATGAAGTAGTGAAATGGAACTAACTGCTGAGCACACATGTGCACAGCAGGAAATACAAGCAGGGGGAAGGGGAGGGATGGGAAAACCTACTTAACCAATACAACAAGCCCTATCTGGGTGATGGGTACACTTATAACACTACTCAAGATAACAAAATCAATACATGTAACCAAAAACATCTGTACCCCTCTGTAAGAGGCCAAGATTAAAAAAAAAAAAAAAAGGCTCGGCCCCTGTGGTTCAAGTGGCTAAGGTACCAGTAACATACACCTAAGGTAATGGGTTCAAATCCAGCCCGGGCCCGCCAAACAACAATGATGGCTGCAACCAAAAAATAGCCGGGCGTTGTGGCGGGCGCCTGTGGTCCCAGCTACTTGGGAGGCGGAGGCAAGAGACTCGCTTGAGCCCAGGAGTTAGAGGTTGCTGTGAGCTGTGATGCCATAGCACTCTACCCAGGGTGACAGCTTGAGGCTCCATCTCACAAAAAAAAAAAAAAAAAAAAAAACCCCAAGATACAATGAAACTAAATCTAATCATAAGAAAATCTACAAAATAAGTAAACAATATCCACAAAATGGTATGGTCATAATAGAAAAAATTGAAGTAGACTAAGAAAACAAAATACTAAATGTAAAAGGCACTCTGGATTGCATTCTCAATCACTGTAAGGATACTGGTGCAAAAACTAGTGAAATTCAAATAAATTCTACACTCAACATAGTCAATATTATAGCAAGATTAATTTTAACATTTTATAAATATACCACAGTGAGTAAAATGTTAACCTAAGGGAAGTCTATAGGTGAAGAGCACATGGCAACTCTCCGTTGTATGAAATTAGTTCAAAATTGTAACAAGCTGAAAAACTGAATTATTCAATTTCCCATTTCTTTACTAAAATTATAATTATAGTAACTATGTAAAGAAATGTCACTTAAGTAAAACATTAAGTGTACAGTTCAGAAAATAAAAACTAGATGGTCAAGAGTACAATGTGCGAAGTGTCTTTTATACAACATCTGTGATATGAGATAACTTACTTGATAAATTTTAGAAGTTGGTCAGTGATCTTTTTAGCTGATCTTGCGATTACACTCCCAGGTTCATTAAATGTTCTGGCATTATGTTCTATGTATCTGACTTCCCAAACTAATGCAGACAGCCTCCTTCAAAATAAAGCAGGCAATTTAGGGCTTAGAAAATGAAAGAAACCAAGTTAAAAGAAAAAATACCTCAGCATGTGAATTAACAGCATGGCATTATTTATACTGAAGTGCAAAGCAATGATGAATACTTTTTAATGCTGTCAAGTTGACCACAGTCATAAGCAATTATACTGGACACTGAACTACAGAAAATAATTCAGAAACCAAAATTTTAACAAATCACTAAATCACATACAGAAAACTAATGAAGCAACCTTTCCTTTTCAAACAGCCTTTAATGCCCCTGAAACTCAAATGAAGAAAATGTTAAATACCATCAACCCTAAGAGTCAATTTTGCTGCCAACTGGCAAAGCGGTTTCTGATCTGAATGCACATTGCAGTGTTTGACTACAGAAATAAATTACATCAATAATGTAGATTCCGGCTCGGCGCCTGTGGCTCAACCGGCTAAGGTGCCAGCCACGTACACCTAAGGTGGCGGCTTCGAATCCCCAGCCCGGACCCGCCAAACAACAATGACGGCTGCAACCAAAAAATAACCGGGCGTTGTGGCGGGCGCCTGTGGTCCCAGCTACTTGGGAGGCAGAGGCAAGAGACTCGCTTGAGCCCAGGAGTTGGAGGTTGCT